>LUGF01051125.1:153664-190623 GCA_001625245.1 Calycopis cecrops | reverse complement strand
CGTTCGTGGCGTGCTCTTTTTGAGTACTGGGGACAGGGTCAGAAACGAGGTCAGGAACAAGGTCAGGGAACCTGACTCCATTGCACGGTCCACATCGTAGTAGGGACTGTTCAGGCAGCCGGAGAGCCCCCAAGGAGGAGAAGTCAGGCCTCTTCGCCGATGCCAGCCTGCCCCTTGGAAGTATCCTGGTTCTTGCTGATCCGGGACACTCCAATTATATCGGCTGAAGGCGTGGGTTTAGTAGCTATTGCACTAATTTTAGTAAGAGGTAATGACCACATTGCATGCATGCATGCGACCGAATTGGGCCGGCACGACTGAGGAGGTCCATAGATCCCGAAGTTTTTACCTTCTTACATTTTGATTGTAAGTAGTTAATCTGCTACATAGGTACCATACAAATCGTAGAAAATTTAATACATTTAATGTTAAAATACCATGTAAGTGTATGTGTGTTTGTTTGAGAACGCTTAAGGCAGTAATAGACTATCAGCGAAACTGCTGAGTAGATTCTACTATCTATACATATAATAAAACAGTATAACCCGTGTGTTTGTACATTGAATATACCTATTTACGAGAAACTAATTGGGTGCGATGTTTAAATTATTAGAACACTTTTCAATGATTTTTAAATTTTCTGTCTGTCTGTTTGTCTGTTTGTCCGGGCTGATCTCCGAAAGTAATGAAAGGATTCGAATGATTTTTTTTGTAGTGTATAGATCAGTGATTCTCACCACTGTGCCGCGGCACTTTAGTGTGCCGCCAAATTTTGCAAATATACTTATATTAATGTTAATATTATTAAATTATATCATTTAAAAAGAAAAATATTTAAAAAGTTATTATTGTAGTATTTCGAATATTTAAAATTTTTGTCATAAACTATTTATGCAGTGTGTTGTAGTAAGTAAATAATTTTAATCTTTATCTTTGTGTGCCGCCAAATTTTAAAATCGTTAAATATGTGCCTCAACAAAAAAAAGGTTGAGAATCACTGGTATAGATACTAAGCCTGGTCAACATCAAATATACTTTTTACTGCGGTAAAATCGCTCATTCCTACCCGAAATCAGAATTCCGACTCACTGGCAAGCAAACAACACTGATTATAATATTACTACGCTATGCGAACGAAGCCGCAGGCACCAGCTAGTGTATTTACATTTCCGTCGGACTCGCGGAAGGCGCCTGCGCGTTCTGATAGCGCACTATCACCGATCTGAGCTTTAAGTATTCTGTTTATCGTTCATTTACAAGGGGACTTGGAACTCTCAGTCAAATTATAAAATGCCTTTATTAGTTTGAATGTTACTTACTTTTCCAGCGAAAAGCCAGTCACAAATCAAAATCAAAATCAAATCAAAACCAAAATATTTTTATTCAAAATTGAATTTAAAAAATTGCTTTTCGAACGCCAAAATTGCATCTACCACTGGTTCATCCCTAGCCCTGGCCTGAGAAGAACCGGCGAAACAAACTCAGCAGGCCTCATTAATTTCTTCATTATACATTCATAAATAAATACAATAAAAATTTTTACTTACATATAAATGCAATTACTCAGTAAAATCGAATAAAGGTTGTATTTTATTATTATAGAACAAAAAATAGATTGTATTGAAAATATAAATCTATATATTTTATAAAAAAATATATATTTTTAGACAGTCTACAAAATATTGTTGTACTAGCTGTGCCCCGCGGTTTCACCCGTGCTTTATTTCTAAAAAATCAATATAAATTTCAACACTCTATTTCACGCCCTCATGGGATGAATTTTTTAAAAAACTTTCTTAGCGGACGCCTATGTCATAATATCTACATGCATGCAAAATTTCAGCCCGATAAGTCCAGTGGTTTGGGCTGTGCGTTGATAGGCTATGTCACCTTTGAGTTTTATATATATAGATTTTGAACCGTTGTATTTGAATGAAATGTTCATTGATAATAATTAATTATTGAATGGCTTCAACGCAAGCGAAGCCGTGGGGAATGGCTAGTACTATATATAGGTAGGTACAACAATTTTAACGCCTAAGAAGTAGCAGTTACAACCCGGTCTGTACAGAAATACCAAAAAAATACTTTGTGTTACTTTAACGCGACACGTAATACATATTTTTTACCAGGTATCTTATACAATCTATCAAACTGGTACCTTTTCCTGGTTCCTGGTACCGGTGTAGGACCGGAATGCGCGGA
The DNA here is from genome assembly GCA_001625245.1 of Calycopis cecrops. Lineage (NCBI taxonomy): Eukaryota > Metazoa > Arthropoda > Insecta > Lepidoptera > Lycaenidae > Calycopis > Calycopis cecrops. The sequence goes on along the minus strand of LUGF01051125.1, from coordinate 188,418 downwards.
AGTAAACAGGGAAGCGGAGAAAATACTGGGCCCTGTCGTAACAGATTTGTTCCTAATCGATTTGCGGGAAAACTAGCTTGAGACGGCGACTTTACGCGTAATTATACTCGGATATCGAGTTATATCGATACCATAATATGCCCATTTTAATTATATCTATATTCCTATGAGTTTTAATGGTGGAAAGAACACCTATTTTTCATGATACTAGAGAGCTTAGTAACTTTACTTTAGCAAGAGGTAGTGCCACAGTGCATGCAAGCATGCAGTCGAATTGGGCCGGCACGACCGGGGAGGTACCTCTCGCTTACACGAGACCGGCGTAAAGTGACAGCTGTGTTGTCGCATTTCGTGCGGTGTGTGAGTAGCCGGTGGCCCATAGAGGGTAGGAGGAGACAGGAGGGCAGCGCATCTGTATAGCCTCTACGCGGATGTTTGTGGGCGTCGGTAGTCATGAAAATGGCTCCGGCTGTTCGTTTGCCCTCCTATACCATAAAAAAAGGGTAAGAAGTAGCTACGCTGCTTTGGCCGAGTTAGGTCGGCACGACCGGGAAGGAACTCGCTTACACGATACCAGCGTAAAGTGGCAGCTGTTTTGTCGCGTTTCGTGCTGTGTGAGAGTAGCCGGTGGCCCATGAAGGGTGATGAGGAAGGAGGGCAACGCATCTACATAAACTCTGTGCGGATGTCTAAGGTCGTTCGTAGGTATGACAATGACTTCGACTGCTGGAATGCCTCTCTAAAAAAACCGAGCCAACAACTCTGGAGAACTAGAAATTGAAAGCTTCATGATCACTAGTGTCTCTCATAGATATCCGCAAAGTGTGATTTCCAACTTCCCTTCCCTTTTGAGGTCGGAAGGAGAGCAACTTCCAATAAGTCATCGGATACTCGCCGTCCACGAAACGCGTCAATACCGACTGGGCTATTGCATTAACTTTATTATTATAATTATTCTCAGCATAATACAACAATTTATATAATTTGCAATTGCATTCGTAATGTAGAAAGCCTGTCGAACAATAAGTTAAACGGAACTGCGCCCGAAGTCTATCAAAAAATATCTAAGCCATAAATTATTTGCAGGTGTCTAAGTGACAGCTGCAGCGCTGCAGCGCTTGAAGTATTGTCTCAAATCTGTTGCAATTATATAAAAATCTAATCCATACTAATATTATAAATGAGAAAGAGTGTTTGTTTGTTTGTCCTTCTTTCACATCAAATCGGATCAACGGATCGATGTAATATTATTATGTATAACAGTGTAATTACTAAAAACCTAAATAAACTTATATTCTATTCTATAATATTTAGTATTAAGATAGTTGAAGGGCTGAAGAGTGCCATTGCATCGGCTAGAAATATGTAGGTACAATTTTTTTTTATCACGCTAGTGAAGCTGCGAGTAACAGCTAGTATGATATATGATTGCATCATATGATTGATAATAAAATTATAAGATTTATTCATTTATTCTTAATGTACATGAAACTCAACACAGATGTTCTTATATATTGTAAGGGATCTCCTCCAGCCAATCAACGCAATTTATACAGTAATTTAATGCGTTTATAGTAGGTACATACAAGAAATTCAAAAACAAAAAAAAAAGAACAACAATAAAAATACTAATACTGAGTGCCTATATATAAAAACTAGCTGTGCCCCGTGGTTTCACCCGCGTTAATTTCTAAGAAATCCATATAAACTTCAACACCCTATTTCACCCCCTTAGGGGTTGAATTTCTAAAAATCCTTTCTTAGCGGATGCCTACGTCGTAACATCTACCTGGATGCCAAATTTCAGCTTGTTCCATCCAGTGGTTTGGGCTGTGCGTTGATAGCTGGCTATGTCACGTTTGAGTTTTATACATATAGATTAAAGATTAATTATAACTTACAACGTATGCATACAATAAATACATACATATTGTATATGTACATAATATACCTTCACATTTACAGCGATTAAAAAATAATAAAAATAGATTTATTTGTGATTACAGAGCGATGTCGTTACCGTAATATGGTGACAAATCAGAACAACAGATGGGACCGATCATTAATTCCTTGACTACCCTAGGATGTTTTTGATCGTCTGTTGTGACTTTTTCTAGGATGCTGTGATCCCAGTGCCTAATTAATTTGTAAAACTTATTCACTTGTATCATGTCTCAAAGAGATAGTGCTACGCCATGTTGTACTACAATCAAGTCAGGATCGGGCATAAATCATATAAAAAGCTATTGTTGGGTTTGCGACAGACAACTTCTTTTGCCGTCTGTGAAACGAAAGAAAACTTCCTTCTTTCTTCATTCTCTAGCTGTAATGTAGTAAATATGTCTTATACCTATTATTATTCCTAAATAGTAGCGATCGGAAAGACATTAGACCAAAGATTTTATGTCTTTCTGCCGTAATTCTGAAATATATAATTTTCTTCACGGTTTATAACCAGTCGCTTTTCGCTTATGTCTTGAGACCATGCGGAAGTCTATAGCCATCGGTGCACAATTATTGTCAGGCCGCTTAACTGCTCGTTTGTTCCTCCGTACCTGAAAAACATAAAAAATATCTTATTCACAATTTGCCTATTATTTATGATAAATATTATTTTTCCAGACGAACTGTGAAACTTAAACTTTCAAATTACATTAGCTAAGCGATAGTCATAAAAGTGGGGTCAAATTGGGAACCTTTTGCCTCATGAATTCGGTAAGAAACAAGAAGTACTGAGTCTAGAATAGGCGAACGGGGAAGCGACCACGGTATACGTTGTAACTGGTCCTATAAATAAGGAACTAGTGGTTCTCAAACTTGACACGTCGTTGATTAGTATTATGCAATTTGAAAACGTACTTCTATGTCTATTCCAAAAAAATGTAGTTCAAAGTGAAGATGGAGATTTTGGATTGGTTATGAATCTATGCACATGTATTATTTCATCATTTGGTGACTTTTATTTACAGTCTAGAAAGGGTTCGTACAGAAAATTTGAGACAGAGTTGGAGTTAGTCTCATGGGCAAAAGTACTTTCCTTTTTACATTACAGGGTTTCAAAGAGTCGATAAACCCATCATTATCACAAGATGAACCATGATGCAAACATTGTCCGGTTTCATGCGGAGGGAGAAACCTAATTAAAACTATAAAATAAAAGATGAGAAGACAACTTATTTTGATAATGAGTTTCTCAGCTGCTGCTAAACTACCACTAGGCACTAGGCAGCAACTTATTGCCACCCTACCTTAAGAAAATGCTATAGCTAGTTTCCTAAAAACCGACTACAGAAATGTCTGCAGCAAGAACCAATAATCTTCACGAGGCTAAGCGCACATTTTATTTTTTTTATGGTATAAGGTGGGCAAACGAGCAGTCGGAGCCATTTTGATGACTGCCGACGCCCACAGACATCCGAATAGAGACTATACAGATGCGCTGCCCTCCTTTCTCCTCCCACCTCCATGGACCACCGGCTACTTACACACCGCACGAAACGCGACAGCACAGCTGCAGCTGGTGGTTTTTCACAGGCTTCCCTCGCAGTGCACGGAGTCCCCGTCGGGCTTGATAAGCCTATGGTTTGCCAACTATACTTCTGGTTTTGCCATGTACCTCGTCTATATCCGTGCTTTCTTTCAGCCCTCACTCTACTTCCTTCAACCTTTTATTCCTCTTCACACCAATTCCTTTCCGGCCCTGGGCCAAATAATAGTATGTATATTTGTATATATATATATAAATACTGCTAGCAGAGGCCTGCATCCCCGTAGGACGGTGGGATGCAGTCCTCATTTACACACCGGGTTGTATGTACCTCGCCTGCCGCCGATAGGCCTCCACTCATAAGTGGAGGCGACATAATGACCACCCCATCGTAATGGGGTGCGACCCCGCTACCGCTGTAAGGGGACTAAAAGTCCCGAAATGGCCTCCTCCACTCCCCCTAGGCAAGGGGGGTGCGAGACGACTTCAATGACAGCACAGCTGTCACTTTACGCCAGTCTCGTGTAAGCGAGTACACCGGTATTAGTAGTATTTTATTTATTAGTATATTTCCTAAAAGCCGACTACAGAAATGTCAGCAGCAAGAACCAATCATCTTCACGAGGCTAAGCGCACTTGATGGCTAACTTGTTGCATTTCCTTTGAGAACCGCTGGCACTGCACCAGTGTGCATCGTCTACATGCATCTCCAGCGCACCGCACACACAGACACTCGCCACGGTCGGCTACCCCCGTATATAAACCTATCTCGTACTATCCTTGAACTTCATTTCACCACAGCCGTCCGATACCCAATTGCGTGTGATAGTGCAGTGTACCATGTGATAGACTCTCCCCGGCGAAATACAGTGCTAGTGTTCAAACATGAAACCCGTAGAGATTATGGTAAGGAGGAGTACTTACTATCTTGTAATTACTATATTTTTTTCTATAAAGCAATTACAGTAATATTCCGAAGTTACGCGGTAGGAGGTACAGAACTATAACCGCGTAAGTCGAAATTGCATTAGTTGAGGTATAAATGTATGTACAAAATAATATTAACTTTTTAATTAGGATAGAATATTTTTATGATAAATTTAGATTACATAAAATATTAAAACCTATTTAGACGAAGCAAGCTCACAAAATCTTACTAATATGTATTACGAGATGAAGAAGTAATATTTAAAACCGCGTAACTAAGGTTTCGCGTAGGTAGGGTTTCACATATTGAGAAACAAAAATCTGATTAGTCTCTTGTTAAGTAATAAGCCAAATTGAATGACGTCTCCTAGAGTAAGTTGCAATAAGCTGTTTAGGTTACCTAGGTACAGTGTCAAAAATTTACAAACGTACGCAAAATATCCCATTCCGGAACGAAATACCGGAGCAGTTTCATGACAGCATTATACCGAGTTGGAACCAACTTGTGGTGGTGGTGAAATGTACATATGATTATTCACATTTCTTATGCATTGTTTTAATCTCTTAATTAAATTATGTGTATCGCAAATAAATAATTCTTATTCATAATCTTATTCCTTCTGGTGAGATCAGCTGGAGAGGAAAGACGGAATATGTCTTATTTTTTTAATATTAAACAATATGAAAAGTTTCCTTTTACATGGAATGATCGAGAGTCACACTACGTTTGTTGTGTATTAATAGATACAATACATAACTTACGAAAATTTGGCTGTTTCGATATAGGTGATTCTATCTATTTTTCATCTCGATATTTTCACGGGATCAAAACTTACGCGGGTGAAACCGCGGAGCGTAGCTAGTAATAATTTATACTTACGTTATACTTGAGTAAATAAGTGATAATGTACGTACTCTTGTCATTTTCATGTAAAAGTACGTCAAAGTTGCAATGATACTTTTACCTTAAGCCTATTCAAAATGAGCACATAACACTACTTTAAGTTACAAAGTGTCTTTAAAGCTATATAATGCCTTCTGGGTATAGGTTTTATTGCTATGAGGTTACTTAAACGGCTAAAGGTTAATTAAACGTAAACGATACGTTGTTAAAACTGTCAACCAGTAAATGTCTGTAGTTTACGCGAATATAACACACTAGATTTACAGCGCGCGCGTTGCTACGCCACCAACAGATAAATCAGCATGAACTATCACAGCAATATATAAAATTCATTGGAATGACAGTGGCGCCATCTGTCGAAAATTGGTCGTACCAATTCAAAAACAGTCGCAGGCGCATGCAGATTAACTTTACTAAAGATCATCGCATTCTCAAATACATAGTTTATGATTCTAGAAAGAACATACAGACAAACATACATTTTTATATACATATATAGATAATACATTCGTGTCTGTGAAACAATGGAAATACACTTAAAAACTCAACCCCATCGGTCAAGACGCTTAATAGTTGACATACCGACAGCAGCGCCACCTACCGGATCCAATTGTATTTTTTAAGCGTTCAGGAAACCATCGAAATACTCATATAAAATGTCAAGTCAGGTTCAGCCGTTTAGAAGTTTACCTATTTCCCCATGGGATGAATTTTCCCGTGGTAAAAAATAGCCTATGTTAATCTGTGATAATGTAGCATTCAAACGGTTAAAGAATTTTTGATATCGGTCCAGTATTTTCGGAGCCTATTCATTACATACACATCTTTACTGTTTGTAACATTAGTATAAATTACAATGATACAACATTATCGGGTTTTATCGACGTCATCAGTTGTAAATGTTCCTTTATACAATAAAATACGAGCTAATAAAGTCGTGTAATTATGACATTAATGAATCGTTTCGCTTAACGGCCTATTGTAAATTGTTAGCAATGTTAGAGCATTACTTTTATTGCTTTTCATTGCGTCATGTCTTGTATTTGCTGTATTGTAGGCGAGTCTGGGAGGCACTACAGAAGAGGTACCTCTTATAGAATACATCTGTGTGGTACGTAATTGTGAGTCCAGACTTCAGATTCGTTGGGAATGCGTGGAAACTGTAAAGGGAGGCAAGGCATTATACCTCCTATCTTCGGAGATGCTGATTCTATCGTGAAGATTCATTCATTAATTATCTAGAATAACAAAGACTGTATTTAAATACTAGCTGTGACTCGTAGTTTCACCTGTCTACAATTTCAAATAATTTTTTTTTTTTCGAAAAATAAAATAGCGTATTATGAAAGGTCGTAAAACAAATGTTGAAAAGATGCTTGCTACCTATATCTGAGAACTTGCTTATGTTTAAAAAATAACCGTGTATAGAGGATTAAGCATGTGATATAAAAGTGTACCTAATGTCTACTGGCTCTCCTAGACAAATATTTTTTATGTGATGTGGGGAAAACGACTAGTTGGTAGTGATTATCAGCTCCCATAGACGTCAAAGAGATTTTATAGGGTTTGTCGAGCTTTTAGATGAGTATAATATGCTCCTTTCTAGAAGAGCCGCACTTCATATCTCTCCCGGAATTAGGGTGCCGCAGCTACTTCCATAACGTTTATGTGCTCATTCGTATGGATGTATCAAAATACAATACCTAGAAGTGCTATGCTGCATTGCAGCAGAAGGCCGGCACTACCGGGGAGGTACCTCTCAATGATACCGCAGTAAAGTGACATCTTTGCTGTTTTTGATTTTTCATCCTTTTTGTGAGTAGGAAAGCAACGCTTACGGGTGACAATCATGTGGATGTGTATGGGGTCGTAGTCATGGCTCCGGCTGCTCGTTTACCACCATAAAAATCACGGTGTAGAGAAAAAAGTCACGGGAGAATAAAGGCCACATACTATGCAGATGCGGTGAGATGTTCTGTATCTGGGCGCATATCTGTCAATATCGCTCTCTGTACTAAACTCAAGACCCTTATTAATAAACATAGAATAACTTTATTCAAGCATTAACCTAGTAATAAACTGACATCTGTCAAATTCCATACTTTTATGTGCTTTTAATATGGAATTTGAATTTGCGTCTGCGCAGGCCTTATGGGATATTTTATAACTTTTACAACTTCAATAACCGCACCTTCGGAATGATAGTTACCATTTGAATAACCCGTAATTGAGTACTTACAAGTAGGTACTTATAAATAAGTTAGTCAATTACGGGTAATTTCACTAACCTTAGTGCTATTGAACTCCGACCGGTATCGAATCCCGGGGAGGACAGTAATAAGTTGTTTATCGGTATTTTATGGCTTTTCTGGTCAGGTAAAGTACCTTTATAAGTGTATAATAAATTTCAAATATATTTATGGTATACAAGTATATTTATAGCAACCGAGAAGTTGGCGCCATTTTTTATGTATCCGAACAGAAGTTATACGGATGCGCTGCTCTCCTTCCTCCTGCCCCTCCTTCTAGCCTAACCATATTATTTATGTTTATTACAAAAATGTAACAGCCACGTAACAACATGGTTTTTTTTTAATAAATAGCTGATAAATAGCTACAAAAAATTAAAATAACGTGTCGGCCACTTTTTCAAAATGGCCAGACATTCTATGATTCTATTCTCTACAGTCTTTTTAAAATTTGTAGGTACTTAGTCACTATACAAGGTTGATAAAAGTGAGAGGCATTAAATAAAACATATTTAGTGTATCATTTCCAGGCTACACAACTCAACACAAAAATCAGATGAATCGGAGCAATAGTTTAGCCACAGGAATTTTTTTAAGTTTTTTCTCACTTCGTACACGCTGCACGCCAGCTGATCGTCGACTATGAGCAGCCGGGATCATTCATCCCGTGCGAGGTTGTACGCGCCCGTACAAAGCATGATTACATTTTTTCGCTGTTTTTGTTAGAAAAATTTATTTTCGTATACTTGACGAAAACTTTTTTTATTTCGGATTAACTATAGGTACTTATAGTATATGTGCTTTAATTTAAAGCCTCTCGCTTTTATCAACCTTGTATATACTTATAAACACATTTTTATAAATAAAAAAAAAATGCTTCAAACTCTTTTGTACCTTAAATAATTAATTTCCAAAACTAATAATCACTCAAATATATTATATTACATAATATAGTGTAAGTATAGATAATGATAAATAGAAAATTGTCACAACGATTAACCATACCAATAAATTAAAAGAAATTTGAATAGTTGCATAACTAAAGTATTATAATTATATTCAAAACTTAAATCGACGATTAAATGAGATGAAATTCGCATTAATTATCAATTTAAAATGGGTGCCACAGGGAAATTCGATTCATGCTACAGACAATATGTATAATCGGCCAAAACAATATGTTTCTAATGTAACTTGTTTGTTCGCTTGTTTTTCGTGTTTTTAAATAAAACTTTACTTATAGTTATAAGTTACAAAGTAATAAGGTTAACACGTTGGCCAACCACTGTACCTACCGAAGAATGTATCGTAAAAGGTTCACGTACTCTGTTGTATTCATTTTTTATTTTCCGGTATTAAAACAATTGTTCCGGGGGTGTCCCCAAAGAACGGAGGGAAAAAACAATTGTTAGGCGGTTTTTTTTTCTATATCACAAGGGGGCAAACGAGATATTGGAGCCATTTTTATCACTATCGACGCCCATAGACATACGCAATACGCATAGATACTATACAGATGCGTTACTTCCCTTCCTCCTCCTCCCTCCATAGGCCACTGGCTACTTGGGAACACACCGCAAGAAACGCGATATTTTTACAATGATTGGAGACAAAATATCAAAAAAACTACTTTGTACATTTGGGGTCATCAATAAATATACAATATTATATGGGGACAATAAAATGTATAAAATATAGTGTTCGATACAGCCGAACGGAGCGAAGCTATCCAAAAGTAAACCACTCTCTCCTACCAAAGTCATGAAGACAACATGACTTGTCACAGTTGGTAGGACCTGTGTGAGTTCCGTGTGTCTAAACGCAGAATCGGGTCTGGACCAGGGTTGAACCAGTGGTAGAACTCAGTTACTTAAAAAAAATACTTTATTGAAATGATTTTGTTGTCGAGGTAAATTCAGCCGTCGCGTCGACAAGCGACAAATTATCTGGAAGGATCGGCAAAATCAAAAAGTTATATGTAGTGCCTAGTAAATGACCTTTTTTGGACTAGACATAATTTGGTAATGACTCATGACTTATTTTTTCAGTAAAAAAAATAGAACCAATTATGAATGTATAAATACCAGGTACATCTTTTAAACTCTCTTTGCAAATACTGTTAAATTAAATAAAACCATATTTATATACTGAAAACTGGACTTAATCGCGTTATAAAATCGAAGAATCGTTACGTCGAGAGTCGAGTCGAGACTTCGATTTTATAACGCTTACAGTCCCGTTTACAGTATATAATATAGATAAAACCAGACAAAATACATATTTATTGAACTTCAACTTGCACCACAACGTCAACAGCTGCTATGGATGGGAAGATTGTAAATTCACATTTGCGTAATAATTGAAAATAGAACCACAGAGCAACATCCAAGATACCCATAGCCATCTATCACATTTCACATAACAACTGATTGTTTATGTCTATTTTTATAGTCTTGTTTTCTTCTTTTATTGTGTTTTAATCACGCATGATTAGATTTATATTTTAATCAAGTTTTTTTCCATACAATATCTGTGTTAATAAGAAGCTGATTAGTTATTAGCTATGTTTCAAGCTCTAAAGAATCCAGTGGATTGGTTACGTGCTGAATGACACATTTAGATACTGCGAATACCTAGGTTTGAGAATCTGTGGCGCAAAATTAGACATTCAGTTTTTTTTCCTATGTCCTCTATTGGTTAATAATGAAATTTGACTTTTGGAGTTGATAATTTATGAAAATCTCTATTGTCACCGATTCTGAAAGAGCTATAACTGTTCTACTACGAATCAGTAACCTACCAAAAAACTTTTTTTTTCTAATCTAAACAATTTGAATCTTAACAATATTAACAATGGCCTAATGAAAAAAATAAGTCTAATTATAATATAGTCTCTTAAAGTATAAATCGATTTATTGGAAATCGATACTATCACAAATAATTACTTCTTAATTATTTTAATATAATTCTTAGTCATTCAAATCAAAGCATAATAAAAAAACGAAATCTATAGGTACGTGTTTAATGTAATTAACTTCAACAATCATTAGAATCATCACCTCTATGATTATTATTATTTATCTATCATTTCATCAGACAATGCAAACCACTGCGCGTGCAATAGACCTATTTACACTTTCATTGGCATTTTAATTTAATTGTGTAAACGAAATCTACAAGTGCTATAAACAATTAATAGTGCTGTAAATTTACAAGATTCACAATTTTAATGGTCAAAAGTAGTAGTAAAAGACAAATAGTAAATATAGATTCTTAACCATATTTACTAAAAAGCTTTCTTAAGCTTTTCAAATTTACAACCATTCACAAAGGTCCGACATTAATTCAAACATTTAACATTGTTAATGACAGTTCGATTAATAAATACAAATTAAATAGTACCTAAATAGCTAAATGTATCATACGATATTTCTCTCCAAAAGAGATCACAAAGGATCAACTACAGGTTACATGAGATACACTGTAAGTATCGACTATCGAACCTTCGAAGTACCCGGAGCTAAAACCAATTTTATACACGAAAACCGTGCAGGGCATATTCCTTAGCGTCTATCATTATCATAATCTGTTATGGCGTAACAGGGGAAAGTCAAATTGTTCCCTCGACTCTCGACTTGATAATAAGCTGCAGCGAACAGGTACCGAGAGTATCATCCTGTTGTGATTTATTGAGCACTAGCTGCGCCCCGCGGTTTCACCCGCGTAAACTTCGATTCCGTGGAAAATAGAAAATCATCCCATGGCATCTCATAGGAACATTTTTTCGGGATAAAAACTATTCTTTTTTTTTTTTTTTTGGTATAGGAGGGCAAACGAGCAGTTGTAGCCATTTTCATGACTACCGACACCCATAGACATCTGCATAGACTACAGATGCGCTGCCCCCCTTTCTCCTCCCACCTCCGTGGACCACCGGCTACTTACACACCGCACGAAACGCGACAGCACAGCTGTCACTTCACGCTGGTCACGTGTAAGCGAGAGGTACCTCCCCGGTCGTGCCGGCCCAATTCGGCTGCATGCAAACATGCAGCGTGGCACTACCTCTTACTCTATGTGTTAATCCTAGTTACTCTCTATGTGTTTGCCAAATTTTATTAAAATAGGTTCAGCAGTTTTTGCGTGAAGGAGTAACAAACAAACAAACAAACTTTCGCATTTATAATACAAGTAGGATATGCATGGCATGGTAGTGCCACGCTGCATGCATGCAATGGTGAGTTGAGCCGGCACGACCGGGGAGGTACGTCTCGCTTACACGACACGTTAAGCTGTGCTTTCGCGTTTCGTGTCGTGTGTCCGGTGGCCCATTGAGAGTGAAAGAAGAAGAAGGGCAATGCAGTTGTATAGTTTTTATGCGGATATCGGTTGTCATGAAAATAGCTCCGACTGCTCGTTTGCCCACATAAATTAACCATAAACCCTTGTAGTAAATTTGGTAACAAAATCTAATATTATGTTGTTGTATCTAGTTTATAAATGAATGTATGTCTGTATGTCCTATATATAATAGTATAATATGCATTTGATCATTCGATGATCCTTAGCAAAGTTGTTATACATAAGCCGACGAAGATTTCTGAGTGGGTGCGATTAATTTTCGACAGATGGTGTAGCCACGCGCGCAGGATACAGCCACTTTTATGTAAGACACATTTCGTTAAAAAAAGGAATATATATTTGAAATTCCCACGATATATTATAGGCGTGTAGAATAATAAATCATATAATTTTAGTTTTATGCTGATTTTGAAAAATAACCTACTTTTCTGCAAGTTTTATATCAATGATAGAGAGTTCTGATTTCTAAACCAATGTAGAAATCATTGATGCGAATATTATGAATTTAGATCTCGATATTCATCATAATCACGACGGTAATAAAATTCGCATATTATTATTTATATCATAACCATGCATGTAGCCGAATTAGACCGGCGAGGTACCTACCTCTAGCTTAAACGAAACCGGCGTAGAAGACAGCTGTGCTGTCGCGTTTCGTGCGGTATGTGTGGTGCCTGTGGAGGGAGGAGGAAGAAGGGCAACGTATGCGGATGTCTATAGCCGTTGCTAGTCATGAAAATGTCTCCGACTTCTCTTTTGCTCCCTTATACTATTAAAAAATATAAAAATACAAATGGCAGTCATATCTGCCTCAGAGCCGATGATCGTTGTGGAGACCGCGTACCGGCAAACGTAATGCAGGACGCCCTGTGACTAGATGGAGTGACGACATACGCAAAGCTGTGGGCAGGAAGTGGGAAAGGTTAGCCGAAGATCGAGGCCAGTGGCGTGCTATGGGAGGGGCCTATTTCCAAAAAATGGACTGGAATGAGGTGATAATCCCCGTGAAACTGCTCTTAAAAACAGTTATAATAAAATATAGCATATTTTTTCTTATTCACTTCTAAATAGTGTAGATTTCTGTTAGAGAAAGAATTTTCCTAATCAGGTTAGTTCTCTCGAAGACTACTCCCAACAAACAAAGAAACAAAAATATATTCATTGATTTAAAGATCATTTTAAGAATCGTCACACTGCGATTTCACGAATACGTTCTTGCAAGTTAAAATTCTTTTGCAATTATTCCTTACGGTACTTCGCACGGGGCTAGGCTAACGTGGTGTGTTAAAGTCCACAGATATTATTTCTTGGTATTTTTACCAGCTTTGCAACTATATAACAGCATGTTAGAGACATCTATTAATTCCATTTAAAATGTATCAATTAAGTAGTTTAGAAGTAGTAAAGTTAGAAAACTTATGAAACTAGTGATATATGTCATGGTCTCCATTACTTTCCCATCATCATATAATATTTATGCAACGAAACCATTAGTATTTACTTAATATAAATCGTTTTGAAACACAGTTTCGTGATATACCTTTTTGTGGTAGAGTTAATAGTTTAGCAATAAATTAGCCCCTCGGGTTGATGTGATGCAAGTATCAATTGCAATCTCTTAACTTCTATTTCATAATAATATTCTAAAATACGAAAATTTTCATCCTTCTAATTGTGTTCTTTTCATTATATCTGTTAATAAGATACAAATAAGAAATAATGTGAGTGATAAAAATAAATATAATGTGCTTTAAATATTGCTAATATTAAAACTTACTTATCAACTTTTCTTACGCCGTTTTTCAATCAGTGTACCTATATTAACTACACTCTTTGCAACCGGCGTAAGGAGTAAAGAAAGTACGGAAAGTCGAGGAAGAAGATCTACAAGGATCGTGATATATGACACACCGTTCTCTTAGCTTACTCTACGGGATTTAGCATAAAAATATGTGTGTATGTAATATGTATATATGTAACTATGCATAAGGAAGTAAACAAGCATTCGGCTTATTTCAGTGACCACAAACGCCCATAAAAGTACAAACAATCAGAGGCTATCAGATATTTTGCTGATCACCCCAATCAACAAACTGTTACAAGCCGCACAAAACGCGAAAGAGCAAGATTCGCTCCACACACTAACAAGCTGCAAATAGCTCTTACGTAATACAATAATACAGAAGTACAAAGTAGATAATCTCTAATTACATAGTCTCTCGGGCCGTTGCATCAGACTCCCATGAGTAATATTGAAAGTAAACTTTCAGCGCTCCCGACGTGACCCTAGGTTAGAGAAAACGAAGTTCCGATGTCGCATGACCTATGGAACCGGATGATTTTACCCTACGATTCGTTAAAGGCTCCATTACTTTCTAATAGAAAACCAACTGAGACATCAAGGAGTTATGGCTCTATATGGAAACTTAACATGTTACATAACCATAATATTTACATCTATAGGTACTTATAATATTTTGTAGCTTTGTTTGTTTAGGGAGCAAGCCTCGGAAGTAGTAGTACGATCATGAAAATTATTTAATAGAAATCAGCTACACTATAAGCGATTGTATTTTCTGATGATTGGGATAATTTTAATTTTTTACTCCCAACGAAGTGGACACAAGTTAGCTTGTTATTTATAACTCTATGAATAAAATCTTTTTTAACACCAATAAAAAAAAAACAATTTAATTTATATATAATTGAAGATAATCGGTTTATGTTCTTATAACCCTGTATTTAGCTGAGGTCTGAGGATTTTGTGAAAAATTGTGTTAACGTTTTGGTTCTCTTATCTTGGGAAGACTGAGGTCGGAGACGGGAGTCGTTGGGATACTAAAATATTTCCATATCAATAACTTTTTTTTTCATTACATTTTTTTTCTTATAACTAGATTTCGATTATTAGTGTGAAATGAAATGTGATTATAAGTATAAAAACAATGAAATGCAAAAATGATTAAATAATACTCACAATAAATGCTAGAGTCTAGACTATTTCATAATCATGACATTATTTATATTATGCACTAATATAAAATAATACATTTATAATAGATACGAAATAAATACATATTTGTATTCTTTAGATCTGAATCAAAGGCGTTATGCAATTAAATTATAATGTATAATAAAATATAATTAAATCTATTCAACATGGATACAAATTAGTATTCAACGTAACAGCTTATTATATAATATTTTACATGAGTCAAAAATAAATGAGTGTGATGTGTGAAGCCCACATGTGCCTACTATGTTGGGATTTGATTATTATTATGTTTCATTTAGTAAAATATATTATATAGTCTATGTGGCTACTAAACAGTATAGATTTTGTTAATCAAAGAAGTTTCAGAAAGGATTTTTTGGTTTGTATAGACTAAAGCAAGATTAAAACTTCACTTTAAAATAATTTACATTAAATAATTACCCTTAGGACAAATTAAGTCTTATGTAGGTACACATTCGAAAAATAACAAAAAATAGGATTTCCAAGGACCTTATTTTGAACGACAATGTCTAACTCTATCGCAAAAATCAACCGATACTTCATAATACACTTAAATAAGCATTTATTATTGAGGTAGGTAAGTACTAGGAATACTGTCTGTTAAACATAAATCACTTTTAATGAACACTAAGGTAGCCACGAAGGCGGCGAAAATACACTTTGTTTTAATCACATCGAATAATGCATAGTCTAAGAGGGAGAATCTTCTCCGCCCGCGCCTTACGTAATTCGTATCAAAGGGAATTTGTAAATCATACTAATATTATAAATGCGAATGTAAGTTTGTTTGTTACCCTTTCACGCGAAAACTGCTCAACCGATCATCATGAAATTTTGTACACATGTTCTTGGAGGTATTAGAAGTAACATAGGATAGCTTTTATCCCGAAAAAATGTTCCTGAGGGATGCCATGGAATGATTTTCCACGATATCGAAATTTACGCGGGCGAAGCCGCGGGGCGCAGCTAGTAGAATAATATATTGGTTGCATTCTATTTAGCATGGAATTCAATATACATAATTAAACATAATTATTCATTATTCAATTTGTTTCAGTAGTTACGTATTCATATTTAAACAAATTTGATTTTTTTTTTGAAAAATATCTAATTGGTTAATAGAAAAGTTTTTAATAAAACAAATAGTTTAAAAGAAGGTGCGTTCCAAACTTCACTAAATGTCTATAAAACAATAATATAAAACAAAGTTAAACAAACAAAAAAACAAGTTAAATAAATAAAATATAATATGCATATTAAATAATCATACTAACTATTCATCTTAAACAAATATTAATTTAAAATTTTATGAATGAAATTGATAATAATTGATAATAATAATAATAATGCCAATAAAAGTTATTAACGCCATTAAAATGACTCGGCAAACTTACTTTATTAAAAATAACGACAGCAGTTATATCTAAAAAATGAAATGCTTGCAAATCTAATATATAAAATTCTCGTGTCACAGTTTTCGTTGCCATACTCCTCCGAAACGGCTTGACCGATTCTCATGAAATTTTGTGAGCATATTGAGTAGGTCTGAGAATCGGCCAACGTCTATTTTTCATCCCGATATTCCCACGGGATCGAAAGTTACGCGGGTGAAACCGCGGGGCGCAACTAGTATAATATAAGTGCATGTATTTTACTAATTAATATTTATTTATTTAAATATTATTTAATTATTAATGTTTATACAGTTGTATCACTTGTAATATATTTAATTGATTGTAATTATGCTGAATAAATTGATATTTGTTAGATCATATTGAGTTCATTCATAAATTAGTATAATGAATATCTCAAAAGACTATTAAATTTTGTCCTATAAATCTCTTTTTTTATGATATACAACGAGCAGTCGGAGCCATTTTCATACCTACCGACGCCCTTAATTAGACATCCGCATAGAGGATATACAAATGCGCTGCCCTCCTTTCTGCTCCCACCTCCATGGGCCACCGGCTATTTACACAGCACACGAAACGCGACAGCACAGCTGTCACTTTACGCCGGTCTCCTGCAAGCGAGAGGTACCTCCCCGGTCGTGCCGGCCCAATTCGGCTGCATCCAAACATACAGTGTAGCACTACCTCTTACTAAACAGTTCCTTTACTTGTACAATTGATCCGTGTATCAGAGGTCTTTCTAGAGCCAATCATTGTGATTATTTTGTTTGTCTGGCTACAAGTTCGCGTATCACGCGGAAACCTGTGAAACTGGTGATTTTAGCCCAAAAACTGATACATTCTCAAGAACCTGAGATGAAACGTCTCTTGAACATATTTTTTTCTTTTTTTTTTTGCTTTTCGTAGTTTCGGTCTTAATGTACTTATAAATAAAGCTGCTGGCTCTCGCTTTACGAGCTGCAGCTAAATCAGCTTGTTGGCGTCATGGGGCGCACGATTTAGGTTGGTTGCATCTTTCACTTAGCGCGATGACAACATAATTGACTTCGCTTGGGATGCTATATCACTCTATATATACTCACTATATCACACACATTGATATATTTTAGAGCAGTGAAAGGCTTTTTTTTTATACAATTGGGGACAAAAGGGCCACTTTGATGACTACCATGCCGATAAACATCTGCAGGGTTAATGGTTGTTTTTCTTTAGACCATCCCAATCAACGGGCCATCGGCTAGACTCGAGCAGCGCGATAGCATAGCATGACTTGGAGGGTATCTCTCACTCACACGGTATCGTTGCATTGCAACAACTAAACCGCCGCGTTTCGTGACTTTCCAGTGACCCATTGGAGGCATGGAAAGATGCGCCACAAATCTATATCTTTTATCTAGGGGTGGCTTCTGCAATTAGCAGCTGAAGCTTTTAACAACTACCGACAGGCAGTAATTGAAAAGCTTCATTTTCGTTTATTTTCGTAATTAAAAAGCTTCGTCACCGTTTAAGGGGTCAAACGAGATGACCCTTTTAAACGAAAAAAATAGCAAAAAACCTGAGCAACATTCCGGGGTATAACGAGTATAAATATATAATAAATACAATCAGAAATACAGGCGCCAAATAAATGAAGTCATTTATCATCCAGATAGGCATCGGGTATTAGGCGATTTTGTTTCTACTTACGCCTCATAAATAAAAAAAAGAAGAATGCTCCCGATTTTGAATCGATTTAACCATTTAATATCTCAAATCGATACTATCTATCAGTTGTATATAATCAATTTTATTGTCACGTTAAGCAAATTACTCCTATAATTGATTGTTCGAATTAAGTCGATAAAAATCATGTAAGTTCTGGTTTGCTAATGCCATCACTACAAAACCGTGTCGAAGATATAGATAGATGTAGATAACATCTTATTGGTTACTTTAGTTTGATTTTATTAGATAGAAGTCTATCGATACGAATAAGCAATAAATCACGATATACCGAAAAAAATGTAACCCTAACAATCTAGAATTTGGTACACATTTGATGATTGATTTGATATAATAATTCGATTCTCACACTGTGATTTACTATGAGCGGATTTAGTCAAGAATAGCATAATGAACTTTTAGAACAATATATTGCCGGATCTGTGGGCTTTTGTTAAGGGTTTTTGGATTCCAAAAACATAATTATTATCATTTGTTTTAAAAATTCTACTTATAAACAATTATCGTTTGGGAACTTGCGGTTATAGTTTGTGACTTGTAAGTCGTCTCTAAAGCAATATTCAAAAAATGGCGTCATATGGGTCAAAGAAAACACATAAACCGCACAAAACGCGTCAGCATAGCTGTCACTTCACTGTGGTATCCTGTAAACGGGAGGTATCCGATTGTGTCTGACCAATTTGGCTGCAAAACAGTCACTAGGTACCTCTTACTAACACGAATTGACTTTACTAACAAATATATTTCATACGACGGCCAAAATACAACCCTATTGACAATACATTATATAAAACTGACAAAACATCCTACCTACTAATATTATAAACGTGAATGTCAGTTTGTTTGTTATACTTTGACGCCAAAACTACTCAACCGATCATCGTTAAACTTTGTGCGTGTGCATATTCCTAGAGGTATTAGAAATGACATATGATACTTATTATAAGTAAAACAAATTTTTAAAAGATATTGGAATTCTATAGGGATCGTGCTGGAAACATAGAGGCAGCACTTTTGCTGCCTTAGTTTATTTAAGGAATTGTGCTAACAAAACATTAAGCAATAGACAAAAGACAATGACATAAATAAAAATTTGCTAGCATTAGGTTCACATTTCAGCCACAAGTTAGCGCGGCAGTCTAGAAGCTTTATCCCTATTGCATTATTTGCATGTAATGTTCATTGATATTTATGGACTACAACGTAAGCGAAGCGAATTAAACGCTAGTACTATATGTAACTGACTATGTCTTAGGGTCAATTCACACCAAAAGCGCGGCGAAGGGCAGCGAAGCGGAGCGCAGTTTATGTATCATATGAATTTCAACTTTATAATAATTATTATGGTACTTATTATCGCATGAGAAACTCGAACGAGACGCGCGGATTCCCGCGAAGTCACTGGAATGCTCGAGCATTCGCTGGAATCCGCGCGGAAGTCGCGAGAATTCGATAATAAGTACTACAGTAATGAAAATAAAGTTTAAATTTATATGACACTGAAAGTGCGCTCCGCTTCGCCGCGCTTTTGTTGTGAATTGAGCCTTAGCCGCCAATGAAGAGATCTCTACAACATATATCGACACGGTTTGACCTCCCTCGCACGCCCTTTCGCCGCGCTGTTAAATGCTCACCACCGTAACTAATGTACGAGAGAGGAAAGCTGCCCTTTGACTTTCTATTGTTTCACTTCCTTGCAGCCTTAATGCTTCAGTGTAAACCACCTTGATAGCGATCACATTTAAATATAATAGAGATTGGTAACGAAATACAACTTCCCACGAGACAGTTAAACATATACAACAGCAAGACTCTCTCGCTTGCACGAGACCCGCGGCGTAAAGTAATAGCTGTGCTGTCGTGTTTCGTGCGGTTTGCAAGTAGCCGGTGGCCCGAGAAGGTGGGAGGAGAAAGGAGGACAGCGCATCTGTATTGCCTCCATACGAATGTATATGGGCGTCGGTAGTCTTAAAAATGGTTCCGACTGCTCGTTTGCCCCCTTATACCATAAAAAAAAAGTAAGAGGTAGTGCCACGCTGCATGCAGCCGAATTGGGCCGGCAATTCGACTTCGGCAGGGAGGAGCCTCTCGCTTACACGACACAACCGAACAAGTGACAGCTGTCGCGATTCGTGCGGTGTGTAAGCAGTCGTTGGCCCATGTAGGAGGGTGGAGGATGGCGGGCAACGCATCCGTATGGCCTCTGTGCGGATGTCTATAGGCGCCGGTAGACATGACAATGGCTTCGATTGCTCGTTTTTTTTTAGTTCTTTGGTTGGTCTCGATTTGTTAGGTGGCGGACTTTGACGCTCTATGGGTGAGGTCTATGTCCAGCACTGGACTTCTTCCGGCTGATGATGATGAAGGTTATTTGTTCTGAATACGAAAGAATACGAATAAATTTATTGAATATGTACGTTTTTATGTTTAGTTGTGAAATAAGAAGCCGCACAGTTTCATTCAAAAATACAAGTCCACGTTTATAGCTTCAAAACCAACGGACTGTTGCAACTTGCAATCTTTGACATTGGGGTTGAAAAAAGAACAAAATATTTTCAAAAACGAAATTCTTAGCTGAGACCTAGTATGTGAAAGCTATCTTGTACACAAAAATTGTAGCTAAGAGGTCTAGCGATTTGGCTGTACGATAATTTTATATAAATGGTTAATTCATTACAAAATATTAGAAATCAGAAAGTATATTGCTTACGTATTCTATATTTTAGAAGCGATTATGTTATATTTATTTAAAACACGTACTTATATGATAAATTTATATAAGTAAAGATTTATTTACAAAAAGTTTATAACGGGAATATTTGTTTCAGATGCGGGCAGTTCTCATCATTGTTCTCTTCCGAAAAACGAATTGCCAGGATGGGTACAGCGAACAAGATATGCTGCGTTATCAGCAAATGGCTGCTAGTGAGGGCCAATCTGATAACGGATACAGTGCCAACTTTGGACAGAGAGAAACCAACAGTCAAGTTTATAGTACGGGCAGCCAAGCATATCGCGTAACCGATGATTCAAATAAGAACGAAGATTATATCAGACCGAGTAGCAGAAGCAGAAAAATATACAGAATAAAGAATCCATTCCAACATGCAGAGGACACTGAAACACCACAAGAACCACCACAAGACATCGACACCAGCGCAAGTAACCAATACGCGGCGATACAGTATTCCCTACCACCAGAACAGTTTCTGGCGCAAATGAAAGCTGAAGGTCAATATCAACAGTTCTCTACCCCATCTCCTGCGCCGTCATATACTGTTACACCACAACCGCAATATCAATATTCCACTTTATCCGTCTCAGGTTACGATAATGGTCCACAAACCAACTACAATTCTAGGGCTGAAACAAGACAGTATAATAATCCACCAACATATAATGCAAACAACTTTCAATATAGCAATAATGCCAATCCTTATAATCAAGACACTGTAGCGAGTACTCCAGTACCAAGCTTTTTGTCAACTGTTTTGCCAAATAATCAATATATAGGTACTCCCGCAAATAGTTACCTTTCAAGTCCATCTTCGGTTTATGTGCCAAGTCCACAAAATATACAGCAATATGTCTCCTCTCCTATTTCCTTTGATTATAATAATAACAGGGTTTCTACAATCAGTAGCGATCCATTAGGTTTTCAAAACAATGAGATAAATAAAAGAATACAAATAGATCATTACGATAATTCTGGTAATGTTGTTCGATATTCAAATAATGCACAAAGCCAATACCAAAACGAGTTCTCTTCGTCCACTATATCCCCTACTTCGTCGTACTTTGATAGCAAACACGACTCTTGGCAAAACACAGGAAATTCCGATGTAAATACGCTATCGAAATCGATACAAGACAATCAGGCTCAGTATAATAATTTAAGATATAATACAATTCAACCGGGTAATAAGCTAGACTCGAATGTTGATAGCATAAATAGTGATACCCATAGAGTAGGTAGTATGCCCGCAGCAAACAATTTATATTTGAATATTGTTAAACCAGATTACCAAGTTATCAACAGTCTGAAGCACCGTGAGCAAGAAACAGCTTTAACGCCATCCTATACTCATGGAGATTATGGATGGAAATTATCTGATAAGAAACCAAATTATCCCGCGGAAGTTAGTTCACCTCCAAACTTTCGCTATCAAATTCATAGTGTACAGCCTGAAACTGGAGCTTATAGCCAAGTAAGTTTTCAAATGGATGCAGGAAAGGAATATTCATATGATCAAACTCCAAAACCATCATCAGAGAAAATAGATGCCGAGGAATTTGCAAAGGCTGCAGCTAAGGCTCATGAAAATTATAAGCAACAGTTAAAAGCAAATACCTACGCTACCAATTCCCAATATAACAGTAATTATTATGCCAACAATCCCTATTTGAATTCGTATTTCATTCATGCTAATAAACAAAAGCAAACGTATGATGACGACTCAAACCAGAATGTTAACGCAAACTCACCGTCAGATTTAATTACAGCTTCTCCCTTATATTATACAAGTTCTCGTGAAAACTTATTTGATAGTAAAGCAAAGTTACCATTTGATCATGATAAGGCGTTAAAAAATATTGTTCCAATAGATGTATCAAATGTAGTGCCACATTCAAATGGAATATTACGAGTGAATCCATTATTAGATTCAGCTAACAAAATAAATATTTTTAATTTTGGAAAAGATCACGGTGATCTCGTCCAACAATCAAGCCCTTCTTCAAATGATGGTATATATTACAAAGACAAAAATTCCTTTTACAGCATTAACATCAAGCCTAAGCCAGAATATTCGCTAGATTCAGATAGGCTAAAACACACAGATTCGATTGCATCATATTATGGAAAAGAACAGCCTTTTGATATTATTTATAATAATGGTGGCTACTCTGGAAACAAACGTTTACTTGATAATATACAACGTAATATTAATTCACAATTATCAGCGAATAGTCAAGACAACACAGTATCGTCAGCTAATATCCAACAAAGCTTACATCGCCCGAATCAACAACCCGATGGCATGTCAGGTATTTTAAAAATCAATGACATACCACATAGATTAACCGAGTCTTATACAGCTGAATCACTTAGATTTAATAACAACTTTGACCAAAATGTCTTACCATCTCCATTACCATTACGACTCAACCAGAATGTAGATAATCATCATCTTGATGTTGCATCGGAAATTCTTAGTAAGCTTATTGTAAATAAGGCAGCGTCACATAATCGACCTGATATTGATTCCCAATCTTCAAATTCTTTGTCTACTATAAATGGAATGAAAATAGCCAACCCTTATAATCTTGATCTTAAACTAGTGGCTGATATGTTAAAAAGTAAATCAAATATGGACGATAGCCAAATAATTCATTTACGTGATCAATACGAGAAGCCCTCTTTGCCACTAAAGCTCGATATATCCCAATTGCAACAAATGAACAACTATAAAAACGAAAATCCTTTGAATAATGCAATCAGTATTCTAGCAAACTCATACTACGATATTTATAATGGTGGGAGATTTCCTTACCAGGGAGTAAAATACTCACGTAGTGAAGAAGAAGCAGAGAATATACCAATAGCAGATGCATCGAATAATCTTGCAATAGGTGCCGTATTAGATGAAGATGATTCAAGTAGTATTCCAGAAGAGACCAATATAACTGAACATCAAGAAGATATTGTTTCATCGCACCAAGATGCGGATAAATCAAAGACTGATTTGCGACTATTGAACGATAGAAAACTTCCATTTAATACTCCATATTCCAAAAGGCATTCACACGCACGAAAGTATCCTAAAAACGAAATAAGTGAACCTTATCCTCTCTTAAAGCCACCACCACGCCAGAGTCGTTTCGGTGATAAAAGACGTCGTTTACATAAACATAAAATCCTTAGAGTTTTTAAGACAGAACCTCTTTTCGAAGCAAACTCAATGAATGTTGAAGATTTTAATTCTCGAACACATGAACATTCATTAGCATTCGGCGATCAAAATTTAGAGGCTGAAGAAAAGAGAACGTGAATTTTATAAGTACATGCAACTATTTTTATATTTCCCTCTTTCATTATATTTCAATCGTCGTATATTCAAAAACATTCTCCCTGTTTCCCGCTTCAGCTTTTCTATAAGTATTTAGGTATATTAAGTAATAAAAAATTGGCATTTATCCTTTGAATAGTTTTGCATTGTAAATAGTTGAATATTAATTATATTTTATATTTAAATCTTCTTAATATAAAATTTACAAAATTATTTGTAAGTTGTAAATAACGTAATTGTAAGTATAACAATAATTAATTAAATAGATTGTAAAAGTTATGTGATAAGTTGCATAGCATTGTTGTGCTTTAATTGTTTAACCATTTGTTATGTTGTTAAAAATAAAATGAGTTTATATGGAATATATTTAATTTTATTTACCAGCTATCTGTAATAAGTGTAATTTAAATGATTATAATAGACTACATTCGTAAATTACATACTTAAAAAAACTTAATAAAGACACATACTTTTTTAACATTTAACTCAATTTACAATTTCAAAGGGCTTTAAAAAATAACAATTGGAAAATCTGCCGGCTTATATTAGTAAAAAGTAAAATGTCCTATTTTGTAGCAACTAGTATTAAGATGTTTAACCCGAGCAAATTTCATATTTTACCAAATCAAATTTAAATAAATTATAAACGTTACATGCTGTAATATTTGTTATTTGATACTTACATAGTTACATAATAATTACATTAACGAACTAAGGTAAAACACATCAAAATAAATAAGTATAATTTTGTAGAACTCGATTTACTAAATTATCTTCAACTAGCAGCCCCTCGTGGTCTCTGCGGTATTCATCATTAATTCTTGAATTTAGTGCCTACAAACAAATTCTACAACTTTAAATTAGTATTGCTTACACAGATGCAATATTATAATTGAGTTAAAATATTTCGTTAATAAGTGAAAACAAAATTAATTACTCCATCGCACATTCAGATAATTATCTGGTTGTGTGCGTGCGGCGTGCGCTGAAAACCTGACATCACACGTTCATCATTTTCTCTAGCATTCTTGGATTTCACTCAGTGGTAACGTGCGAGATGGACATCTCGAGGTCGTTGTTACTTCACCGCGATCCGTGACATAATGTTCATTATCTGTATTCACTGAATAAATGGATATATTATAGTTTTTAAAGCACGGTTTCATAATTCGTGACACTTTTGATAGAGGCGCGATGATTTTTTTCTTCGCTGGGGAGATGCTTTACGAAGTGCAATCGTTTCAGGGTTAATGATCGGTGGCTGTGAAGATCCAGTTGGAGTGTCAGACTCGTGGCTATATCTAAAACGCATATAACTTCGCTCAATAAAATGGATAAAGATATAAAAGTTTCACAGCATAATTTCATCATCTCATTAGTGATACATTTGAGTGGTCGTCATTAACATATTAGTAAACAAGTGAAAAAAATTACTGATATAGCTCGCCGTACTATTTCACGTCTTGGATTAAATTATTTTACATTTTCGACTATTTATGGTATCGCTTACTAACGATTTGATTTGTTTATTCTCGATGATCTTAATCATAGGATTACCTCCAAGGATGGTCAGCCTTTGACAACAATGAACAGAATTAAATAATATTTTTTTAGAATAAATAAGGGACTTAATGTGTAGTCAATGCCTTTTGATGACTACGCTTATATATTTTTACTCAGTGACTATTGAAATAATTATATTGATTGACGACTATACCTACCAACTTTCTTCATGTTACAATAATTATATTGAAGGTAAATTATAATCTAATAAAATTAATTAGATCTTGGAAGAAATTAAACGGAATTATATAGATGTTTTAATATAGTAATCAACTTATTAATTTCTTATAAATAATTTATTCAAATCTGATTTAAGCAAAACTAGGGTTACAAACAATATTTTGTATGACTTATATTATAAAAAACGTAATAGCTATTAATCATATCAATATCAGCTGTTTATCATTTATAAACAGTTGATATTGATATTGTAATATTTGCGTTTTGAATTGAACATATTTTATTTTATTTCTTACGCTCTATTTTTTTAAGAGATACTTTATTATATAACAATGAACTGATAAAAATAAGTTATAATTACTCAATTTTTTTATAACATCGGGGGGATAAACGAGCAGTCGGAGCGGAAGACCTGTGGTGACTAAGGCCATTAGCATCTGTGATAATTGTTGTGCAGATGATAAATAAATATTCATATCGTCATATTAGGCCACCGGCTACTTACAAACTGCACGAAACGTACCCGGTCGTGCCGGCAAGATTCTACACAACAGAACCACTTCTAATTAAGTTAAAGTAACTGTCGGTTAGTCGGTGGGTATGAAGTATGGACGCGTTTCGCTTTCTGATCTGGCGTACGCCGCTCACGGTACATTACGTTTACATTCATTGATAAGTTCTTACTTTATGTTGACTTTAAAGAAATTAACAATTTATTGTTAAATAATTATATTGTAATATATTTTTAAGTGATTAATAATTAAATATTTCAATTTATACTAAATAAATAGAGATTGAAATTGGTTAGATGTCTTGTAATAATTTGCAATCTTTTACATTTTCTTATTTTGAGAACCAAGATTATTATATTAACTATTTACTTTTATTTTGAACGTCGGTCGTTCGTGTTTCCAGATAGCTAATACCTACACCAGCTGATCTCATATGTTAAGTTATTAAAATGTGAAATACATAGGTAACTCCAAATTACCACATATATACATATAATCAAATCGTAGGAAAGTCAAAACTGTACATTGGATTTTTTTTTAAAGAATACTTGGGGCGTGATCTACAATCGACATGGAAGCCAGAAATATAGTTTTTAGAATTTTCGTCTGTCTGTTTATCTCTCTGTATTTTGCTTGAATATTACTAACAGGTCAGGTCATATATATTAACACGCTATTACCTACTGGGGAGGAGCTGTGAATCTTTCATTCGCAAGAATTGACAACTTCCATTTGGGAAGTCCGAAATCTACGCAGGCGAAGTTGCTGGCGGGAGTTAGTAAAATATAAATACTACTTATCTCCTAACGGAACCTATGATACCGAAGCACGTATTTTATTTCGCAGTCTAGTTCCTATTAGGCTAATCGGTACTTTGGCAGAAAACAGTAAAACTGGTCGGTAAGTGGTATGTGTACCTTTTTTTTTTTAAGGTAACCGGTATGTGTACCTGCGCAGATTACATATTTCTATGAACAGAAGATCATCTCTACTTCAAGTAAAAATTTTATTATCATAATTGGCGCGATGAAGCTCTGGACAAAGAAAAGGGGAAAGAATGGAGGGAGACCTTTGCCCAACAATGAGACACATTTTTTTTTTCTTTATGATATAGGAGGGCAAACGAGCAGCCGGAGCCATTTTCATGATTACCAACACCCACAAACATCCGCACAGAGGCTATACAGATGCGTTGCCCTCCTTTCTCCTCCCACCTCCATGGGCCACCGGCTACTTACACACCGCACGAAACGCGACAGCACAGCTGTCACTTTACGCCAGTCTCGTGTAAGCGAGAGGTACCTCCCCGGTCGTGCCGGCCCAATTCGACTGCATGCAAGCATGCAGTATGGCACTACCTCTTACCAAAACACAACAACTTATATAATATAGGGCTTAATATAATAGTAATATAATAATATCATCATCATATTGCGCAGACGTGCTGCGTAGCGGTTGGTCTTCATCATGTAGCCATCACCTTGCAATGGCTAGTACATTACTAGCAGATTCGTGACCAGCCAGTGGACGTAACATATACTACAAACTCGTTTAATGAAATTAAAATTAGCCAATGTTACTCCTGAATTACTTTTTTTTTGTTTCATAGTACGTCATGAAGGTGATTTCCGACGCACACAGACATCTGCAATACCGGGGGTTTATCAGTTGCATCGCCAACCCTTAAGATAAGAGAAGGCTCTTTTCTTGATGATCCCTAAGTCATATCGGTCCTGAAATACCGAGGGCTGTAGTTGGTTCCACAAAGATACTGCGCGGGACGAAGTTGCGTTAAAGCGGACTGTGGTGGACTTCGGATGGCGCCGGTGGAATTTTTAATTTTCACGCGAAGTTCGATAGTGAAAGTCAGATGCAGATATTAGTTCGAACAATGTTAACCCCAACACCATATAAGCTAGGAACTTTACCTTTATTATTCTAATTTAATTGGATAGAAATATTACTTGTTGTTATGAGTTATGTAAGTTTAAGTGTTGATCGCGTCGATCCTAAATATACAAAAGTAGTGGCAGAAATCAATAAGTTAAAATAATAAACCCTACTAAAGAATATTCGAAAGACTAGACTAAATCTAAAATCACGAAGGCCTCTTTCCGCAAAAAGAAGTGTCTTAGTAATAAAGTATGTAACTAGAAGTCATCTATATTCATAATTAACGTAAGTGATTTATATCAGGTGAACGGTTGTCGGCAACCATCTTATAAATAATATTATGTAAAATAATAAAATGCTTAATCATTCTATCAAGCAAACGTATCAGTATATAGGTGTTAATTGTGGTTAGGTGTAAGTATATCCTACTAATATTATAAATGCGAACGTTTGTATGTTTCTTTGTTTGTTTGTTGCTCCTTCACGCAAAAACTGCTGAACCGATTTTCATGAAATTTGGCACACACATAGAGGGTAACTTGGATTAAAACATAAGAGTTTTTATTACGAAAAAGTTTTTCTTTTTTTTTATGCCATGGGATGATTATCTATTTTCCATGTGATCGAAATTTACATGGGTGAAACCGCGTGGCGCAGCTCGTAGTTAAATAAGCAATCCTATATATGGAATGCACCTGTCCATCACAAGTGGGAAAGTGAGGCTTAGTCCCCCTTTCGACTCCAAACCTTCGCTACTTTTTGTAAGAGGTAGTGCCGAATTGTGCCGGCACGACCTCTTATCGGGGAGGTACCGCTCGCTTACACGAAACCGGCTTAAAGTAACAGCTGTGGTGTAGCGTTTTGTGCTGTGTGTAAGTAGCCGGTGGCCCGTGGACGTAGGAGGATGAAGGAGGGCAACGCATCTGCACAATCTTTATGTGGATATCTGTGGGCGTTGATGGCAATGAAATCGACCCGACTTCTTATACCTACTATAAAAAAAACTTCATTTAAGTCGAAGGTCATAAATCACTATTCGTCAATGTTGCCTAATAGTAACGGATTCTCAGAGTTTAGATCACGACTTTCAATTAATACTAAACAGAACCTATCTTCTGCAACTTGGTAAGAGGTAAAGTCACAGCACATAGCGATCGAGTTGGGCAGGCACTACCGGATAAGTATGTGGCGCCCGCATGATTTCGCCTTAAAAGCGAAAGCTTTTATATGGTGTGATTTAAGAACATTACGGAGAAGGCGGAAGGAGAACAAAGCGTATGCATAACTGTTATGCAGAAGTATATATGAGCGTCGGTAGAGATTATATTGCTCTGACTACTATTCCTACTACTACTACTACTACTATTTCTCGATTTATAGGACACTAGCTGCCAGAGAGATTTGTAAATCTAAATCATTCTCAAAGCCCCTTTAACACACAAAATATTTCGTCAAAATAGGTCTAATAGTTTAGGTGGAATTCAGTGACATACACAGGCACACAAAAATATATAAATCAAGATATACAAAGCCTCATTTTAATAGAGGACTAACATAAGTTTGTCATCCTAAAATATTATACATCAGAATCTGTATCATGGGACGATGGATGTGCACAAAATTCAATGATGGTCTCATTTCAGCTGCAGAATGGCACTATGTTTTTAAAGGCAAACCTTACAGTCGAAACTACTGTACCTAAAAACTTGGAATTGGTACACTGGTTTTGTATAATGTCAGTTGCTGTAAGAGTGCTTAGAAATTCATTGGATGAAATAGGGGGAGAAGTTTATACGGGTTTTTGTCATTTGTGGACTTTGAAGCATTAAAGTAGGTACTAGGTATATAAAATAGATTCTTGATTAGAAATAAAAATAATCTGTGTAAATAAAACAAACAAAATCCCCCTGCTCCCCCCCCCCTAAATTAAAAAAGGTAAAATTGGGGGTAAACTATAGAAATTTTCTTATTCACGGACATAGCAGAATAAAAATTCGTATTCCGGGTCATGATTGGTTCATATTTTACATATTGATTTTTAGAGACTAGGCTCTAAAATAATGGGCCGATTTTAGCCAATTCACTAATTATGAGGTCAAGCTTATAAAGCTATATCATTAGGAAGTTACATAGGCTATATTTTGTTATGATTGACAATTTTATATTGACGCCTTGCGGCACATCGTATGGATCGGTTTGTCTCTCTTAAAGTTCGACGAAACTTGTTAATAACACTCGATTCAAGAGTTCTAATGTATAGTGCATATTGAGGTCGATCGGAAAACTTATAGATGCGAATCCAAAATGTTTCCATAATGCGGTGTCGACTAAACTCGTTGGATTCGTTCGTTTGCGTAAAAATATATGCGTAGAGTTTTCTTAACGAAACTATATACCATATTGTAAACATTTGGAAACCAAAGCAGGTTACGCATCTTATTAAGTAATATCAAATCTAAATGGATTCATATCCGATGGAAAGAGACGAACAAAACTCGTTTCATATGACTCTCTCCTTGTCGCGTAGTGGTCCACGCGATACCAATATATAGTCGAGAAACATGGAGCACCAGCACAAACAAACTTAGGTGCTTGTAGGCAGAACACCTTCATACACTAGTAGCCAGCGATTAGCTAAATAGTATGACTACCATTGTAAGTATTAAAAAAAAAACAAAAAAGAAAAGTTAAAAAAAAAAACGATTGTTCTAAATATAAATTCGTTGTTTGTTGCAGACTATATTGGCTACTGTAGCCATCCTAGCCGTCGGCAGCCACGCAGGAAACCTACATGGACACGACCAAGGTGGATACGACTACCATGGGCAAGACATCCATGACATCCCCCATGGTGACTACAGCTTGCCATCACCAAAAATCACCAGCGTATCTTCTCCCGGTGCCCTCCTGGGCTCATCGAGCTTCGACCCCAGCTCCTTCCCAGCTGGATCCCTCCCATCGGCCACATACTCCCATGGCCCAGTCATCACTGGACCTGGACCTAACGGACTTATCAGTGGTCCCGGAGTAGCTGGACTTCCCTTAGCCGATAACTCGGCTGGATTAGTCGCACCGCCCCTACCTCCCGCAGGAATAGTTGGTCCTGCCATATCTGGACCCGTCGTTGGACCCGCTCTCTCTGGCCCAGGACTCGTCGGACCTGGATTGTCTGGCCCTGGTCTTGTTGGACCTGGATTGTCTGCAGGCCCAATCATTGGAGGCCCTGGATTAGTTGGCCCCTCCTTAGCCGGCCCAGGATCAGTCCTCGCTTCAGCTGCTTTACCCGGCACCGCTTCTCTCCTCGGAGGTGACGCACCACCACCAGGCCCCAAAGCCCCAGTCATCGAGGAAATCCACGGTCTCGCCAACAACAACGGCGCTCCCACTCAATACCGCATCCGCGACGAGCCTTACCCCGTCGTCCGTGAGGTGACCCACAGAGTACCCCAGCCGGTGCCATACCCAGTTGCTCAGCCCTACCAAGTACCCGTGCCCCAACCCTACCCCGTCCAAGTGCCAGTCGTCAGGAACGTCCCCTACCCTGTCGTCCAAGTACAAAGAGTGAACGTTGACAAACCAGTACCGTACCCAGTGGAGAAGATCGTCAACTACCCAGTCGAGAGAGTCGTTAAAGTGCCCGTAGACCACCCGATCCCCATCGAGAAGATCGTCGAAGTACCCGTCGTGAAGGTGATACAAGTTCCCGTGCATGTGGTGAAGAACTACCCAGTACCCGTGGTCAAGACCGTTCACCACAAGGCTCACAGCAGCCACGGCAGCCACGGCAGTCACGGGTGGTCCAAGTGGTAGATCCTCCTCCTCATTGTAAATACTCACCAACTTGCTCATCTCGTGGCTGCAACGTAGGGTGATAAACTAAGTCACTAGTTTAGTCTAATTGTGTTATTCATCTGTTCTGTTTGTAAATAGTATTGTAAGGTTACAAAATAAAATAACTTCCAAAGATTTCTGACTTATACTTGACTATATCTCCAAATTTAAACATACCTCATTTGTAAGTGTCTAATAATTTTAAGGAACTTAACTATTATAAGATTTAAAGAACTATTAAAAACTTACTATCAAAAGGCATCATATCATTCTCTACTCATTCATATACGAGAATCAATCACTACATGGATATTTTTTATTAATTAAATATTTATTACTAGCTGCGCCCCGCGGCTTCGCCCGCGTAAATTTCGATATCGTGGAAAATCATTCCATGGCATCCCTCAGGAACATTTTTTCGGGATAAAAGCTATCCTATGTTACTTCTAATACCTCCAAGAACATGTGTACAAAATTTCATGATGATCGGTTGAGCAGTTTTCGCGTGAAAGGGTAACAAACAAACTTACATTCGCATTTATAATATTAGTATGATAGCGTAATAAATCAACTTACATTACGGCTATTACATTATGATATTTATAAGTGAAATTTTGTTATTCAATCTATATTGGGTATAATAATTAGGTCTAAAAGAACATTGTTGCATCGTTACTAGTGCTAGTGTAAAAAAGCGCGTGGGGTCAAAATAAGCGGCTGCTCCTTTTGACCCTCTTTATCCCTTAGTACAGATGGACAAGCAGACGGAAAATAAAGTGATCCCTTGAGAGTTCCGCTATTTCTTTCGAAGAAACCTTGAAAATAGTTTTTTTTTTATAGTACAGTGGGCAAACGAAAAAAAATGTTTTCAACTTCAAGAATCAAAATCTACATTTCTTAGACATCAACTGAGGCAACTACCGAATACCATGTTCGTCGCACCTCTGCTGTTGAAAGGCAATGAAATATATAGGATGTGGGCACCTTCGCAGAATAATAGCTATTGTAATACTGATATCATAATGCATCTCTACCATCTGCGGAAGAGGGCGTCGGTCCGCTATAAACCAGGAAGTCCTCAACTAACGGGCTGTACTCACTTTTCTACATCGTGGGTACACTGGGTCAGATCCTACTTGGGGCTGCACCCCGGGCCCCGCAAGGCTTAAGGGGCCTTAAGATTAATTTGTAGTCGAAGATACAAGATCTCTCTCTCTCTCTCTCTCTCTCCTCTGGCCCGCCAGAGCTTGATCCGGCACTGGTCGTACAAAAGCTCCCTGCTCCGTTTCGTGCTGTTTTTGATTTTCTAGCAGCTCATTGGAGGCCTTCGTGGGTGTGAAAGCATACCCGTGTTCCCGTCGTACGGTGCAAGAAGAAAGCGCAGTGTGGGTTAAGCCGGTAACAGTCCGGCATAACCCAGCTGCCACCCCGGGCGGCGGGATATCCATGAGGATCACTATAAAAAAAAAGCTCATTGGAGGCAAGAAAGAGTGAAGCGAAACACATCTACATGATCTACATCTACAGAAACTATGCGAATGTCGAATCGAAATCTCCAACTGCTTGTTTGTCTCGCCCTTATACATAATATAATAATATATGTGTACGTATCACAGTACGTTAGACGAGCCCCGTGGTAAGTAACGTACGGATTTTTGTTACGGGTACCAAACAACGAAAATATGTTTAATGTTTTTATAAATTTACGTAATTTTATATATTAAAGGTTTTTATTATAGAAATAGATATAATCCATGAATCCATGACCGAGGCGGGATTCGAACCCGCGACCCCTGGCGCAACACGCTCCGCTTATCCGAGCTCTGTACCACTGCGCCAGCCGGTCATCAAATGGAGGAAAACACATCTACATAGAAACTATGCGAATGTCTACGGAAGTCGGTAGTTATCGAAGAGCTCCGACTGCTCGTTTGTCTCGCCCTTATATTGGACCTTATATTACAAAAAAGTTCCTAATAGTCCGGTCAATATAGACATTTGAAATAACAAAAATTCCCGGAAAGCCAAATTTTGGTGGAGACTTATAGTTTGCTATTACAAATCAAGTTTTAAAAGTCCCCATCGATCCTATGTGTGCTTAAAAAGTTATTCGAGGTCAAAGGTCAAAATTTGAGGTTTTTTGGATTTTTATGGTATAAGGGGGCAAACGAGCAGTTGTAGCCATTTTCATGACTACCCACGCCCATAGACATCTGCATAGAGACTGTACAGATGCGCTGCCCCCCTTTCTCCTCCCACCTCCATGGGCCACCGACTACTTACTCACCGCACGAAACGCGACAGCACACACGGAGAAAATAAACACTCCAAAAATTAAAAATCTTTTTTGTATTTGAGGAAAAAGTAATTTTTAGTGTTAGTTACAAAAGTTTTGCTGTATTTACAATTATTACTATTTTTTATACCATGTATAGTCCGGTCAATTTAGACATAAAAAAGTGGTAAAATAACAATAATTCCCGGAAAGCCAAATTTTGGTGGAGACCTATAGTTTGCCATTACAAATCAAGTTTTAAAAGTCCCCATCGATCCTATGTGTGCTTGAAAAGTTATTTGAGGTCAAAGCTCAAAATTTGAGGTTTTTTGGATTTTGCTTGAAAA
>LUGF01051125.1:140597-152124 GCA_001625245.1 Calycopis cecrops | reverse complement strand
ATCTGCGGAAGAGGGCGTACCTACTCACTTTTCTACATTGTACACTGGGTCAGATCCTACTTGGGGCTGCAGCCTCGGGCCCCGTAAGGCTTAGGGGCCTTAAGATTAATTTGTAGTCGAGGTCTACAAGATCTCTCTCTCTCTCTCTCTCTCTCTCCTCTGGCCCGCCAGAGCTTGATCCGGCACTAGTCGTACAAAGGTCCCTGCTCCGTTTCGTGCTGTTTTTGATTTTCTAGCAGCTCATTGGAGGCCTTCGTGAGTGTGAAAGCATGCCCGTGTTCCCGTCGTACGGTGCAATAAGAAAGCGCAATGTGGGTTTAGCCGGTAAGAGTCCGGCATAAACCCAGCTGCTATCCCGGGCGGCTGGGTATCCATGAGGATTACCCGCTAGAAAGAAAAGCTCATTGGAGGCAAGAAAGAGTGAAGCGAAACACATCTACATGTTCTACATCTACAGAAACTATGCGAATGACGAGTCGAAATCTCCAACTGCTTGTTTGTCTCGCCCTTATACATTATATAATAATATCTGTGTACGTATCACACTACGTTAGACGAGCCCCGTGGTAAGTACTGTAAGCTATTGTGTTGCGGACACGGACAACGAAAATATATTTAATGTTTTTAAAAATTTACGTAATTTTACTATATATTAAAGGTTTTTATTATAGAAATACATTTAATACGTAAATCCATGACTGAGGGGGGGGGGTTCGAACCCGCGACCCCTGATGCAACATGCTCCGTCTATCCGAGCTCTGTACCACTGCGCCAGCCGGTCATCAAATGGAGGAAAACACATCTACATAGAAACTATGCGAATATGTACGGAAGTCTGTAGTTATCGAAGGGCTCCGACTGCTCGTTTGTCTCGCCCTTATATTGACCTTATAATACAAAAAAATCTTTAAGAAAATTTCAATTTGGAGTCACGGTACACACGCGACTTTTAGACGCCGCTACAGGCGACTGCGATTCTCCGCGACCGATCGTAGAGTCGCAAATATAAATTTAAGGATATAAGAATAAATAAATAAATAAATTAGTCGCCGCGTCTGGCGTCTTGAAGTGTGCGCCCCCCGCGTCTAGTCGCTGCATTCAGCTTCTAAAAAGCGTCTAAGGGTCAATTCACACCAAAAGCGCGCGAAGCAGTTTATGTGTCATATGAATTTCAACTTTATAATAATTAATATAATACTTATTATCGCATGAGAAACTCGAACGAGTCGCGCGGATTCCCGTGACTGCGCGAGACTTCGCTGGAATCCGCGCGGAAGTCGCGAGAATTCGATAATAAGTACTACAGTAATGAAAATAAAGTTTAAATTTATATGACATTGAAAGTGCGCTCCGTTTCGCTGCGCTTCGCCGCGCTTTTGGTGTGAATTGAGCCTAAGTCGCCGATCGTCGCTTCTATAATTGGTACAATTTTGTTCTTAATAATAATATTTTCAATTCATATTTTTTCTTAATGCGATACTGCCATATTTTTAATCAGAGCCTTTGGTGACTATCGTAAATATTCACCTACGATATGAAGACGCGGTGCCCTCCTTTACTCCACCTAACCCTCACAAGCACAAGACGCGATCACTTCATGCCAGTGGCATGTGGGCGTAGCTACCGAGCGTTCCAGCCCAATCAGAGCGCATCTCAGCAATGACATTTACTTATCATCTGGCAATCTGGTCATTTACCGCTTCTAAATAAAAAATGTAGCGCTAATAAATACGTTATGCAAAATTATGCTAATCAGCCAGCACGCTAGACTTTATGTCTATTAATTCTTAGGATTTATAAATCTGATAAGCGTGGTCTAGATTTTTAAATATGCAGAAAGCAATTTATATGTTCACTGTTTGTTTTAAGATTCTTTTTCTGTTTTGTTCTGTTCTTTTGTTCTGTTTCCTTATAACACTAGTGTCTGATGGGTGTGTAAGTTCTTTAAATAAAAGTAGCAGTTTTTTTTTTAAAGGGGAGTTAAAGAACAGTCGGAGCTATTTTCATCCTCAACGTCACACCGTTTATACGTTATACAGCCCCTCTACCCTCCTCCATGGGCCACTGGATACTTACACACCGCACGAAACGCACAGCTGTCAATTCACGCTGGTATATTGTTAGCAAGAGGTACCTCCCAAATCGTGCAGGCCCAATTAGGCTGCAAAGCAACGAGGCATTACCTCTAACTACCGATTGGTATAATTACCACAGAATAATTAAAGGTGGTACCTTTATACATCCATCTATATTTGTAAGGGATAGGAAATTACGCCAGTAAAACCGCGGAAAAATATACGGCTAAAACATTCAAACTGATTAACTAATCTACTAGCAAGTTGAATAACCATTGCCTAAAATATTCCAAAAAGTTCCACCACAGTTTTATGAATGTCCATTGATTTCTTAATCAATTATGCTTCTATAATCAAATCTATTTTACTACTATTTTACATCTTCTAATTATGAAGTTGCAAGCCTTTGACATGTTCTTTATTGCAGCCCAAAATGACATGGCACAAAATGAATATAAGCTTCATTATATTTGTTTATTTAAAGTTAAATAACAAATTACACAATCATTATTTATAGGCATAAACAAAAAAAGCTACACCAGAGCTATTTTTTTGTTAATGCGTGGAAACTTTTTTATGAGCTGCCATCGGACCTAGGTGGGGCTTTTGGGGAGAGAGAGCTTCCGACCTCAATAGGACAGAGTGCTGGCTAAAACCACGGTGCCATCGGCACTAATGTTGAAAAGCCACTGATCTATCAGCAATAGGGCAACTCGGCGATTGTCCAGTCTCTCATGAAGGACCGGATTTTTTCTCAGAGGGACTGCTTCGACAACAAGCTAGAAAAGCACTCATAAAGTTTGTTTACTACAATAAAATGCCTGTTTAATTTCAAGGATATTGTTTTTATTGCTTCAATACGCCTAAAAAATTTAAATAAGCGTGTTGAATCAACACGTTTTGGATCATGTCCGACTTTCGAGACACACCCAAAAAACTTTCATCCTTTTTTTTATATTTTAATATTACGAGTGTGGTATGAAGACGAGATAAAACAGAATTTTACAACATTAGCACACATTTGAATAACTATAACGCATCTTGTTTATTTCGTAAGATTCTCAAAGTGGGTTTATTGTTGTGATGCAATATATGCCACCATTTCCGGAAGTTCTTTAAATATTATAACAAAATGGCGTCCAAAATGGTGTCCGGTTTCCCGCCAAGTGAAATTGTAAACTGAACTGGTCACAGGTGATAAATAACAGCTGATAATGACGTAAGAAGAAACCTTATGGTTACGTTATAAAGATGATATATATCGTCGAAAATAATATAGGTTAAATGCAAATGTTATAGGCAGTTGCTAAACACAGAAAGTTTGAAAATCAAGTTTAAATGATGCAACGCGAATCTAAACTAGTTGGGCCGTTTGACCCGTGGAAGATTACTTTTATTGCCAGTGTCGCCAATTTCTATTTCGGGTACAAGAATTGCACTTTCATTATTTAGAAAATTAAAAGTTAGATGTTTGTTATTAGCTCGTTCTCACTTGCATTCGAAACAAGACAATGAGTCATAATTTTTGGGGAGGGCAGGCGTGCATCGATTTATAAGACGTTACACGTCAAAAGGGATAAAAATTTGGGTGATAGCAGATGGCGATTTTTTTTATAATTTACGGGGGCAAAGAAGCAGTCGCACCCATTTTCATGACTACACTGGCTACCTATACACTAAACGAAACGCGACAGCACGGCTATCGCTTTACCCCTGTATCGTATAAGCGAGAGGTTCTGGCGGCCTGATTCGGCTACATGCATGCATGCTTGGCATGGCACTACCTCTTTCCACACTATTGAATTTCAAAGAATTAGAGAGGCTGTTTTCAGAACGAAATTATTTATTTAAGAAACGGTTATTTTACGTCAGTAAAGTAAAGGAAAGAAAATTTTTCGAGCTTTCACTAGCATTAAGGTTCAAAAGGCTATATCTTAAAAATTATAAAATTTGAAAGAAACATTCAGTTGTTAGATTTTGGAGACTCGTTAAGTTTAAGTTTTACTACGTTTAAACAGCAATATATTATCAGTGTCGTATGAAGTAGTCATAAAAGTCATTAAAATTAATTGTCATATTTTTTTTATTAATTTTCGCAATATTATACAGAGTGGTTT
This sequence comes from Calycopis cecrops, assembly GCA_001625245.1. Taxonomy (NCBI): domain Eukaryota; kingdom Metazoa; phylum Arthropoda; class Insecta; order Lepidoptera; family Lycaenidae; genus Calycopis; species Calycopis cecrops. The sequence goes on along the minus strand of LUGF01051125.1, from coordinate 147,932 downwards.
TTTAAATCTTTGGTGCATTAATATTAAAAAGAACTAGAGTGAAAAAATGTTCATTGAGCTTGCGAAGGCGCAGACGTTTGTTATTTCTAATATATCCTGAAAGCATTGTTTCAGAGTGGTCGTTTTAGCTAAATTTCAATGCATTTATAGCATACTAGCTGCGCCCCGCGGTTTCACCCGCGTAACTTTCGATCCCGTGGGAATATCGGGATGAAAAATAGATGTTGGCCGATTCTCAGACCTACTCAATATGCTCACAAAATTTCATGAGAATCGGTCAAGCCATTTCGGAGGGGTATGGCAACGAAAACTGTGACACGAGAATTTTATATATTAGATATAGCAAATAGCATTTATAAAATCTATATTACATTAAAAGTGTGTCTTCTATATATTAATACTATAAAATTTAGATTTCCAGTAATCCAATAAAAAGGTTAGATTTTTGACCAGCAGAAAGTGTTAACGTCTTATTGTGCGATTGTTCCTATATGTTACTTAAAGTTGCAATAAAAATGGCACCGACAGGCTAGTTCGCAACTGTTGCTAAGAATAGTGCTATTAGGTAACCTATTTTAGTAAATAAGTATTGTAATGTTCTGGCATCAAAAAGCTCTAGGCACTTCAGGTTCCATTATATCTGATGATAAGGCTCTTCCCGCGAACAGCTTTATCATTAGTACCCTGATGTAGGAACCACACTTCGGGGTGCAGTAGGTGACATAGACATTTACATAGACACAACTAAAAGAACATACGTTCAATAATTATTGGCCTGCGTTTGATACAATTGCGAACATAAAACATAAAACTAGAGTGTGATACTTTTTCATCTGCTCTTATAACGGGTGTCCGAAAATTAACGCAAAGTTCGAATTTGTCGCCATTTGTGCAGTACAGTGTTGGCAATCAAAAAAATACATACATTTGAAAGCTGACACTTTAGGGTTAGTAAAACGAAAGGTTATACGATAGAACAACGTGTCTTCATTATTGAACAGTAGTCAAGAAAAAATAAAATAAATTTCCACGTCGTGTAATCTTTCGTTTCGGTCATCAGAATTGGCTCTCTAGATCGTGATTTGACACCATTAGATTTATTTTTATGGGATTATTTGAATTCAGGTGTATGTAAAGAAGCCCACAGCCACCAGTGCATTAAAATATGCGATTCAAGACTGCGTCAACGAAATTCACCCACATTTATGCAAAATGGTCATGAAAAATTTCGTCAAACGAGTGGGTATGATGCAAAACCGTGGAGGCTAATTGCCAGGTGTGTTATTCCATAAATAACCCTACTCTATGTACTTTACGATCAAATAAAAAAAAAATAGTAAGGCTAAAACCTTGTTTTTTATTTAATTCAAATTTTGCGTTAATTTTGGGACATTCATTATGCTTACAATCAAATCCACCTGTATATATTTTTAACTCACTTTGAGGATACAGGTGTCACAATAATGTGTGGAATATATTTATAGTACCCAAGTGGTAGTATCGGATATCTAGTCAATAAATTCTCGAGCAGGCTGTTATTATACATCGGCGGACCAAAAACGTTGCGATAGAAAGTATTCCATTCACGCGATTTAAATATATTAAGTCACCAATGTGTACATAATATATTAATAATTATTATCGATAGGTATAGTGTTATATTATATGAATCATCCTCATCATCAGCCTATTGCAGTCCACTGTCGGACAAAGGCTTCTCCCATAGCACGCCATTGGCCTCGATTGTCGACTATCCTTTTTCCACTTCCTCGCATTGCCCAGCATTGTGTATGTCGTTGCCCTGTCTAGTAACGGTGCGTCGTACACTACATTTGACAGTACGCGGTCTCCACTCGAGAACCACTCGACCCCAACGATCATCGGTTCTGCGGAAGATATTATTTTATTTTATTTATTTAATAATAATTTATGTACATGGAAAAAAACTTATATACTAAACAGGGATAGATTACAAAGCAAGTACAAAGGTACAGCTTATTCCATACAGGAATCTCTTCCAGCAGACCTGATAAACGGAAACGTTTATAAAATTCAGGCCATATTTGGGTGTACATAAAAATAACTTATAACTAACAAAGTATAATCATACATATAATTCATAAAAACATACATACAATAAATATCATATACATACATATATAAATATAATAAAATAAACTAATATATATTATACTATAAGTACTAATATTTCAACTTACGTAAATAATATAAAATGATATTATTAAGTTATAGATGAATCAAAAATTATAGTAGTATAATAAATAAATATGTAGTATAAAATATAGTATAATAATAAGATTTAAATAATGCTCTTTCACTCTTTTTTTGAAAAGTCCAAGTTTGTTGCAATCACGAATCTCATCGAATCGATATTAATTATTATTGACAGTAAAATGTTACAATCCAAAAAGAGAATATTTTTTACCTTCATCTAGATAAATCAGAGTACCTACAGAAATACACTCCACATACCTATATAAACATAGACATTAATTTGGATGTTTATTTTGTGGGTGTTATTATTTATCCGGCAATAAAAACATTAAATATTATAAATGCTCACTAACTGTGCCCAACAACTTTACCCGCATCAAATTTATCCCAAAGATTATTTTATTTGTATAAAGTCGAAATATTTTTTATGTTATGTTATTCTATGTTTGTTATTCTAGATAGTATAAACTATGTCTAATTTTGACATTTTGTGTAATTTTCCGTGAAAGAACAATAAAATACATACAAATTTTATTATCTGGATGGGATTAGTGGGATGATAGTAGTATTACGGGAATAGTAAAGAATGATTAGATCGTTTCTCACACGAAATTTCACGAAAAATCATGCCCACATTACTGGCAACTTTGTAATAATTGTAAAAACTCTTACCTTTATAATTTGTACAATGTACGGTTACAATTTTTGTACAACCTGTAGGTATTATGAAACGTGAGTATACCAAAAGTTCAAGTCCAAACTAATTACCTACGTTTTTCAGACGTTGATAAAAATGTTTTCAGTCAAACCTACGAAACTAAACCGTAGGAGTACCTAACTTTTAAGCCCATATACATCACAATTATTGCGGAGTTTTGCTCTCCTTTCTGCCTTCCCCTTCAAAGGTCTTCCATTCAACTGCCCAATACATGACAGCATAGCTACAGCCTCTAATAGTCTGTGCCAGCACGACCGGGTGCCAGCGCAATCCAGTTACAGTACACCATGGAACTACCTCTTACTGTTTTCCCATAAGTTGCTGCCTTCACTTCGCTATGCTGATGGCATAATTATTCACCGCCTACATCTATCCCACTCGATAGGAAAACTTAATATAATCAATTCAACTTTCTTCCCTTTCGTTGGTATGTTTTCCTATCTCGACCCGGTCATTTAACTATAATGGTAATATTTATAGTTCGATTACTGTTGAGCTTACTCCGTTTTGTTCATAGACATTTTTATAGAACACTGGGACGAACGACCAATCAGAGCCATTGTGTGACTACCGCTCATGCATATCTGCATATGCGTGGCTTTCCTTCACCCCATAAAGTACCAACCGAACCCCTAGCCCGAACTAACCCTAGACCCTAGTGTAACCTAGAACGGAGGACTGGAATCCATGATACAGGCAATTGCCTAGTTTGGATGCCAGTAGTTTTCAACAAGAGCTATAACATGCAGGTACCAACCATTTTTATGTTATAAAATTGTATCAACGTTCTATCCTAAAGAAAATCGGCTCTTTCTATTGAACTGAATGTAATTATAATGTGTGTTATACTGCAAAACGGAGGAGTATAATCGGCCATTATGCCTAGCGTTTGTGGATTATGAAAAAGCCTTTGATTCGGTCGAGACATGGGCGGTGCTCGAGTCATTACAGCGGTGCCAAATCGACTACCGATATATCGAAGTGTTGAAGTGTATGTACAAGAAAGCCACAATGTCGGTCCGAATACAGGATCAGAATTCGAAACCGATCCAGTTGCAGAAAGGCGTGAGACAGGGAGACGTAATTTCTCCGAAACTGTTCACTGCTGCACTGGAAGATGTTTTCAAACTTCTGGGCTGGAAAGGACTTGGCATCAACATCAATGGCGAGTACATCACTCACCTTCGATTCGCCGACGATATCGTGGTCATGGCAGAATCGCTGGAAGACTTGAGCCAGATGCTCGGAGATCTCGATAGAGTTCTCATCTCATCTCAACAGGTGGGCCTAAAAATTAGCTTGGACAAGACAAAAGTCATGTCCAATGTTCACGTGACACCTATACCAGTTTTCGTGGTGAACTCACTTCTTGAAGTTGTTGATCAGTACGTGTACCTAGGACAAACTGTCCAGTTAGGTAAATCCAACTTCAAGAAAGAGATCGATCGCCGAATCCAACTCGGATGGGCAGCGTTCGGGAAGCTAAAGAGGACCTTTTCGTCCGAAATACCGCAGTGTCTTAAGTCAAAAGTCTTCGACCAGTGTGTGTTGCCAGTGATGACATATGGCACCGAGACTTGGCCGCTAAATGTGGGCCTCTTAAATAGGCTCAGAGTCACTCAGCGTGCTATGGAAAGAGCTATGCTTGCAATTTCTCTGCGAGATATGGTCCGCAATTCGGAAATCCGCAAGAGAACCAGAGTAACCTACATAGCTCTGAGAGTCAGCAAGCTGAAGTGGCAATGGGCAGGCCACATTGCTAGGAGGACCGATAACCGCTGGGGAAGAAAGGTTCTCGAGTGGCGGCCTCGCACCGGAAGACGGAGTGTTGGACGGCCTCCAACCCGGTGGACTGACGACTTGGTTAAGGTGGCGGGGAGTCGCTGGATGCAAGTGGCTCGTGACCGTGACCTTTGGCGCTCTTTGGGGGAGGCCTATGTCCAGCAGTGTACGTCTTCCGGCTGAAGATGGATACTGCAACATTATTCTACAATAAACCCGGCCAAAATTTGGCTGTTATGCAGCATGGCTACCATATTTTCTAATAACTGTCCAGAGCCAGGAAGTTGGTTACACCCCCGTACCTTGGAGAGCACGTCAAGCCATGGATCATGCACCTAACTTCCCTGTGGTCTTGTCGCCGTCTCATGTGAAAAGGAGAATGAGGGAATAAATCCTGCTTCCAGACGTCTCGTCTCTGTAGAGATGGGGCCGCATCGTAGCCGAAATTCGGCGAGGACGACATTTTACATTAATTATTTAATTAATACAGATATCTTTGTAATAATATGTGATGTAAGTGCTCAGTGCCCAATACGAGAAAAAATTTCGGTGAAAAGAAAGAAGAAAGGGCATGCTCCATTGTTCGGACATGTAGAAAGTGTCGCAGCAGCGGCGGATTAAGCTCTCGGAGCCCGGGGCTGAAGCCCCTCTAACCCCCCAACTGGAATAGGCACTCCGTGGCAGTTAACAAAAGAGATACACAATCTGAATGCGGAAGAATGTAGGTGCCGGGGAAGAACAAGAAATACTATGCTCAGAATACCGGGTACTGTCTGACGGTACGAAGAGTCTTCGCAACCAACTGGTTTGTAAGAGAAATCATTACTCCTTAATATGGAGAAAACAAGACAAATCTGTACTGATGATGCAGCACTCAGTACTCTCCGTCTACCTTATTTGGGAACAGGCGGAAAGGTTCGTTGATGATAAACTTTTAAATAGGCTTAATGAACGTTTACTTTAGTTTATTATACATAAATATGATTTAAATCGCGACATTTTAACAAAATGGCTACCACTCCAAGCAAATTCGAGCAGAAACATTCAAATTAGCGACAAAACACTAAATCAACCGGCGACATAAAAGGATGACCTCGCCATGTGGTAAAATTACAAAAATGCTTAACGTTTATAGATATAAATCAAAAATAGGCTGTTTTAGTATTTGGTAACGGTTACGTTGGTGATGAAAATAAATCTAAAACACGCTTGATTAGCAAAGATTTTTAATTACATGTGAATAGCATTAATATTCATATTAAGTGGGCCTATTGACGACGGAAGTCTAGAGCCTCTTAATTGTTTCGTAGGTGACTCTCTTGTGGTGGAAGATTGGTGGTAGCCCCACTGTGCCCGTCTACTCGGTGATGGCGTGAAGATGATTGTCATGTAGTTTTTAGCGGGTCCTGCATAACCGTCCTGATAAATCCGGTGACTGGTGGTATGCATAACGCATTTTCCACATGTAAAAAAAAAATAAAGGTGACTCTGCCTTGTTCTCTTCTTTCTCCTCCCCTTCTTCCTTTCTTCCCTCCTTCCCTCCTTGCTGCCAATGAACCGGAAACGCACGAAAAGCTTATAAATAAATAAATACCTTCGATGTTTCTGGTCCGATACGACCATCACAAGCAAAGAGCTTATTCTTTCCTCAAAGGTCGGCAACGCATCTGTAAGACCTCTGGTGTTACGGATGTCTGTGGGCGTTGGTGATCACTTTACATCAGGTGACCCAGCTGCTCATTGCATAGGAGGCAATGAGCAGCTGGGTACCTCATTTTCTAATAACTGTCCAGAGCCAGGAAGTTGTTACACCCCTTGCACCTCGGAGAGCACATCAAGCCATGGATCCTGCGTCTAATTTCCCTGTGATCGTGTGTATGCTATAAAAACGCGACAGCATAGCTGTCATTTCGCTGCGAGAGTTATTTCCACGGTCGTTGCAGCCTAACTAGCAGTACAGTTTTTTTTTTAGATAGATTTTTTTTTTTTTTTATGGTATAGGGGGGCAAACGAGCAGTTGTAGCCATTTTCATTCAGATCTACGCTAAGTATGACACTTACTACTTATATGTTCGAAACGATGCACCTAACCGAGTACCGACGCCTATGTTATTAGTAGAATCATATTAATAAGATTTAAGCTTAAAAGCTTGTCGGTACATGTGTACTACATTTAAGTAAGAAGCTTTATTTAATTTATTACTTAATAATTTATTAGCTAATTTAAAAAGAGGGGAGTGGAGACCACGTCACGGAAAGCGCAGCATAGGGCGTCCCCCCACTAGATGGTCAGACGACCTGAGAAAGGCTGCGGGGAGCCGATGGATGCAGGATGCGTCTGATCGGTCGATTTGGAAATCTATGGGGGATGCCTATGTTCAGCAGTGGACGTCCTGTGGCTGAGATGATGATGATGATGATAAATTTAAAAAAGTTAATTTAAATCTCAATTCTTTTTTTTTTAATTTTTTTATAGTACAAGGGGGCAAACGAGCAGTCGGAGCCATTTTCATGTCCACCGACGCCCACAGACATCTGCATAGTGTAAACACAGATGCTTTGCCCCCCTTCCTTCCCCCCTCTATGGGCCACCGGCTACT
>LUGF01051125.1:112500-139592 GCA_001625245.1 Calycopis cecrops | reverse complement strand
CCTAACCGAGTACCGACGCCTATGTTATTAGTAGAATCATATTAATAAGATTTAAGCTTAAAAGCTTGTCGGTACATGTGTACTACATTTAAGTAAGAAGCTTTATTTAATTTATTATTTAATAATTTATTAGCTAATTTAAAAAGAGTGGAGTGGAGACCACGTCACGGAAAGCGCAGCATAGGGCGTCCCCCCACTAGATGGTCAGACGACCTGAGGAAGGCTGCGGGGAGCCGATGGATGCAGGATGCGTCTGATCGGTCGATTTGGAAATCTATGGGGGATGCCTATGTTCAGCAGTGGACGTCCTGTGGCTGAGATGATGATGATGATGATGAATTTAAAAAAGTTAATTTAAATCTCAATTCTTTTTTTTTTTTTTTTTTTATAGTACAAGGGGGCAAACGAGCAGTCGGAGCCATTTTCATGTCCACCGACGCCCACAGACATCTGCATAGTGTAAACACAGATACGTTGCCCCCCTTCCTTCCCCCCTCTATGGGCCACCGGCTACTTGCACACCGCACGATACGCGATTTCAGCTTTCTATTAGTCAAATTGACATTTGACAGTACAAATCTGAGCCTCCCTTGGATTACCTCAAGGTGCCTCCTGTGATGAGTGATATAAGTCGACGTGTACCCTTTTTGTTTTTTTTATATAAAAATAATCAGCAAAAGAATACGATTTTTTTGGTCCAACTCAAGTACTTCTGTTTGCTATAGTTTCGGAGATAATATTGTGAAAAGTGATACAAGTAGCAGCATCTTGGTAAAAAAGTGCACATTGATATAAAACAAGTTGTAACCCTTTGTGTACTGGTTCCAAAAGCTACTTCTCGTGTTTTAGGCTTTCTAGTATTGCTCAATGATATAACTAAACTTGTATCAATTAATACATATTTTTACTCGTATTACATCTTAGTAGGTGCAACAGGAAAAATCAAGATTTTCTCCAAATTACTATAATATTTATCGAAAAACATTAAATGTATTTTTAAAGAGAATGTTTTTACCAATAACATGAAGTACTCACATCGATTCTAGTCTCCTTGGTTCACAAAATGTATATTTTTTCTTTCTCTCCTGTAAAATTAAGATTTTGTACTTGTATCACTTACAACAGGAGTCACAGAAATAAGCATTAGAGTACATACCTACTTGTTTTTTAGCTTATACATTGATCTCCTATAGCTAATTTCAATTCTATATTATTTATTATACATTTACGAACAACGTATTGTCGTAATGGTAAAAAATGTCGGACTCGACACTTCGTGCAATACCGACAAAACCCCTGAGATCTGCAGGCAACAGGATCCCTCAGAAAAGATCGGACTTCTTCTTTTTGGACTGTCTGCCTGCACCTGAGCTGTCTCACACACCTAACCCATGGTACCTAATAGTGTTCTACAATAAAAATTAAAATTGTTTATTAAGTTGTTAATAATTGGGATATGCAAATAAACTTATTCTTTCTTTCTTTCTTTCTTTCTTTCTAAATTAGGCACTTATAAACTAGCTGACTTGTGCCCACTTCGATGGGCATCGAAATACAAGTTTGTAACCTATTCGAAATAAACAAAAAACCTTTTCTCTGTGTTATATTGATACAGTATTAGTCTCACTAATTTAATAAAGTATTATATTAGTACATGTACTTGTAGATACTTGCACAGACAAAAACACACGTTATTTTATTCATATTTTATCGATCATAGAACATTCCTATTTGTATATTCCTTTTAAGTCATAAAATATAGCGGCATAATTACAGTTAATAATATAAAACAACAAGTAAGAGTAGGCGGAAAGAAACAGTGGCACATGTCACGTTCTCATATTTATATCTCGTTTCCTCAGTATTCATAATCCTACTAATATTATAAATGCGAAAGTTTGAATGTTTGTTTGTTTCTTTGTTCTTTGTCGTTATTTGTTGTTGTCCTTCACGCCAAAACTGCTGAACCGATTGTCATGAAATTTGGCACACACATAGAGAGTAACTTGGATTAACATAAAGGATAGTTTTTATCCCGAAATGTTTCTATGGGATGTCATGGGATATTTTTTTATTTTCCACGGGATCCAAATTTGCAGAAGCGCAGCTAGTAAATCTATATAGTTCAATCTCACGAATATACCTCAAAAACTTCAGGATTTCAGCTTTGTGGACGCTATTTCTTTATTCCTTTACCACTCAAAGGATTTTGAATAAAATTCATAATGTGCACACTATACGGTTACTAAAAATAAGCCACTAGTTATGTTATTTTGATGACTATAGTGGAGGAAGAATACTGTAATTATATCATTAAATATGTAAGCTTTTTATATACATCGAAATATTTGACGCTACTTTGAAATCTATATAGATGGAGCTTACATTATATAGACCTTCTATGTGCTCCTCTTCTAGAAACCTCTTGTTTTCAGCCCTAATGAAGAGTATGTATAAATATAAGTTATACACAAACATAAGGTAAACTTTTCAAGAAATTTTAAAGTTTACCTATTGGTAATACTTACCTTTATTTAATTAATCGCATTATCAAATTCTCTACCAGTGCTAGACCGAAGTAAATCGCAAACCAAAAATATAAAAAAGAGCAACTAAATACTAAACTTTAATTTTATTAACCAAGAATACCAAAAGTTGTCCTGAAACATTTCCCTGCAAAACTGTTTGCAGTTTGCCTGCAGCTACCTACTCGTATCTTGAGACTCGTCTCTATATAATATAATTTTATGTTCCAAATTATGTCTATACAATTATAATCTAACTATTATTAAGGCGATATTAATCTCTGTATTTAAAACTGTATAAACTAAGAATTTTGATTTTTGTTACATTTCTTTGAATATCTCTACTATTGCTATTATTATGGCAAAGACTAGTTTGAACGATAAGATAATAAGATGCGCTCGACTTCAAGATTTTCGGTAATAATTTATTCAACGGCATATCGAAATGGCCACCACGTCTAGTATAAATATGTGGCGAGTTGCCGTTATCATCACAGAAGCTACCCAACGTCAGCACAGTAAACAACAAGTTCTTTCGTGGCTGGCTTGTGGCGATTAGCTAACAGCCATGGCATTTGTTGTAAGTTCACATTTCCTTCGTATAAAATATAGTAAAAAAAATCCTGGATAGTAAAAAATATATTTAAAAATAATATCATCTCATCTCAAAAAATTTTTAGAACTTCTGGAATAAAGAAAATTTTAAGATGATAAAACATTCTATATTTTAATGTATTTTACAACCAAGGAAGCAATTTGTGTTCCCTTGGGATTGCCTAAACGAACCAACATTTTATCAACTTAATAAAGTCAGGTATAATCATAGCTAATACGATTTAGATTCTAAAATTTAACTTAATAGATTTTTATTTTGGTTCTTTAGTTATCAATTTCAATTTATTTACCTAATACCTTTAGGATTACCGAAATATTAAGTTCAGTTTAAAAATTTGTTTATAATATAAAAAAAAGAAATTAGAAATATACATTAAGTACTACATAACATACATTCGTCATCATTAATAATACATGATGATGATGATGATGATGATGATGATGATCTGATCTGATGGGATCATCTGCCTTTGACCTTTTTCGCAGATAGTTAATTTATTTCATATTGTTACAGATGAAGGTTGTACTCCTAACAGCGCTAGCCTACAGTGCTAGTGCTGGAATACTCACAGGAGAACACCATGAGCAACATGACTCATACTCATCATCAGCCCTCAGCCCGTCAGCTAAGTACGGAGTACCTAGCACTTCGTACGGAGTGCCCATTAGCGGACCTCACTCTGAGGGCCAGATTATTAGCAGCTCCAGCGTAGACGGCCCCACATTCATTGGGCCCCCAGTTCCTGGTGCACCCATTCAGGATGACCATCACTCAATCAGCAGTGGTTCAATCAGCAGTAGTTCACTTATCAGTGGACCCTCATACTCAAGCGGACCTATTGTCAGTGGACCCTCATACTCAAGCGGACCTATTGTCAGTGGACCCTCATACTCAAGCGGACCTATTGTCAGTGGCTCATCATACTCAAGTGGATCAATTGTCAGTGGCTCAGCGATTTCCAGCGGCTCGATCATCAACGGTGGCCCAATTCTTAGCAGTGGACCAGCAATTTCAAGTGGACCAATTCTTAGCGGCTCAGGACCAATCCTTAACGGAGCTATTTCATCAGTTGACGCTAGTGGAGCTTTAGTGAGCGGGCCTGGATTAAATGGCGCTATTGGCGGCGCAGTTGTAGGTGGCTCGATTGGTGGTCCCATCTTAGCTGGACCTGGTTTGGGCCCTAACGGACTCCCGATTGGACCTGATGGCTCTGCTATCCTGCCCGGCCCCGGAGTACCTGGTAGCGCCCTTCCAGCGCCATCTTTGAGGTACGAGCTTCAATCTGTCGTGCAAAACGTCATCCGTCGTGTGCCCTATGAAGTGCTCCGTCACGTGCAAGTCAAAGTGCCACAACCCGTACCCGTACCAGTGCCACAGGAAGTGAAAGTGCCAGTACCACAGCCCTACCCAGTCAACGTTGACGTTGTCAAGCACGTTCCCTACCCGGTATACAAGACCCAGCACGTCGAAGTTGAAAGGCCAGTGCCAGTTGAGGTCGTCAAGCATGTGCCAGTGGAGGTCATCAGGAAAGTGCATGTGCCAGTTGAAAGGCACGTAGAGGTCATTAAGAAGATCCATGTGCCAGTTGAGAAGCACGTTGAAGTGCCAGTGCCAGTATGGAAGCCCTACCCAATCCACTTGATCAAGCACGTCACCCACTACCCCAAGAAGTGCCACCTGTGCGGCGGCGGATGGTGAACACCAAATAGTCATGATTGTACAACGTAGATGCTAAGTTTGTAAATATTGATAGTCATTAGCTGTATCTGTTTTTGTTTTAAGAAAAAATAAACTCCTTTTTTTTCATAAAACTTTATTATTTTACTTTTCTCCCCTTGTCTGCTACAAGCTAAGAAAATTTATATATTTAATTCCTTATTCATAATCCTTAAACTCTAAATAATAATAAACAAAGAATTGCATTTTATATTATTAAAAGAAAGAGCAAGTAATTTTTGTTGAAGGTATTTTGTGGAAAAAAGACTGATTTATTTATTTATTTTTCTTTATATATAGTCAGATTTTGACAATAAAAAGTATTTTATCTTAGTTATTTCCACTCTACTTATGGCTAATCATGGTCATCATAAGCTTTTATTGCGATACTGCTGATCATCATAAGTAGTATATAATAAGTTCACAATAAGTTCACTGAGCAGTTCAGTCAAAAAACAAAGATGTTGAAATCCTGCATTGACTTCCTTCAAGCTGTTTTTAAAGCTATAAGCTTTACTATAAAGCTTAAAAGTTATGTGTTAATCCACTTTTTATACTCTCAGCGTAAAAAGTGGATTAACACATTTGAGTTTTTAGTTACCTTCTTAAGTGAATCGAATATTTGAGTATGATTTTTGACATTTCATGCAGCTGAGCTGATGAGAAAAGGTAATAAGTATACTCTTAACGGTTAGACGTTATGAAAAAAAATAGATTCGTAGTCGATTCGAAGATAATACAACATAATTACAATTTTAAAAAAGTCTGTTTTTCTGATAATAGAATACCAAAAAAAATTAAGGCAATTTTGTTTGCAATAATCCAAACCGGAGCTAAGAAGTTAAAACAATTAAACCTTATTCTTTGAGAAAAGGTAGATAATGCACTCAAACTACGCTTGCTCGTCTTGGAGAGTGCCATCCCATATCCAGATCTTCATCACATTCCGTGTCTTTTTTTTCGACCTGAAGGCTTACGAACTCTTTTTTGAAATATTCAATGTAATGTTACATGGCCGGTAACTATCTGTAAATATCTATTAAAGTTTCCCAAGGTCGACTGCTGTCTTATCTCCACAGACCAAAGGAAAAAATTAAATAAAGCAAGGAGTAAAATAAGAAAAAGATAAGTAAGACTATTGGATATAAGATATCCCAATCCCTCGGATATCCCAATAACGGCAGCTATACGTATACTTATGAGAGCCGGATACGGTGGCTTAGCCTGCTTTCACGGAGGTGATAAATAAATCAGCGAGCACATAGTGGCATATAGTGTATTGTCATCACTCACGAAACACTAGTTTTATCGAAATGTTTCTATTTATTAGATTTCCGGATATCGAAAGGAAACGATATTCTTATAAGTTACATTTCTTGTCTGTCAGTATAATATGTCAAAACCTTTTTATTGGGAACGCGTGAAGGTCCATGCTTATTATTATTCAACTCAAATACAGAGGTTTGCAACCTTTTGGACCACACAAAATCATACTTCTAAGTTAACACAATTAAAATGATAGAGCCTTTTGTGCAAATATTTTCCATGAGATCGCACTTTACCTAGGGATACGCCGATCCGATTCGATCTTTTCAAAGATTGGAATTGGCAGTCAAACGATTCGGCGATTTCCGTATCCTATATTTCGCTGCATATGCGTTTATTTATTTAACGCAGTTGATTTATAATAATAAATATTATGACGTCATAAAAATGCAGGCGGAGCAGTCGGAGCTAATTCACCATTCAATTCATGACTTCTGACGCCCATAGACATCTGCATATCTGCAGATGTGTTGAAGAAGGGACACCCTCAATGAGCACACACTTTTTTGAAATAGTATATGGGGGCAAACGAGCTCTCGGAGACATTTTCAAGACTACAAACTCCCAAAGACATCTGCACAGAGACTACTCATTAGATATTTAGTAAATTAACTTAGTTTATTAAAAGTTACCATTAATTGTGATTGTGTGTGATAAATAAATTACTGTTCATTACTTTTATATTATACAATAGTTCCGGCAATAACGAACGGCTAAGCCACATATTTTGACTAAGGTGTAGAGTATACACAATAATTGCTTATAATGTACCTATAGCACTCTATATGTATAATAATAAATGAATAATCATCGCGGACTTATCATTATAAGCGATATCTTCCAGGCAACCATCACTTGAAAGATGCAAAAAATAGAAAGATGTGGAATGTACTTACTTAGCAAGCAGTTTCGGTAATTTAAATATTATAACAATATTTTATGTTTTGAAAAAAATATATATAACACTAAAGCATAGCTGCAGTCCTAAGGTTTGGTAGTACCTATATTTATATACCTATATTTATATAACGAACTATTTGTTACATAGTAAGTGTTCACAAAGTTCGTATCAATTTGAAGTTAATTAATGAAAATCCATTACGAAATAAGGAAATAACGAAGTGTCATCTTATTTCTGGTAAAGTTTTAGTGGAGATGTCGAAACACGTGATTATAAAACCGTTAGTGAGATCGGCTGAACTTTAAACATAGTTAAACCTCGTCGTCAACCAGTTGTATATTGGGAGGCTAACAGAATAACATCATGCATTTGTTTGTAAGTATTTAATATAATCTTAATGATAAATATTAATAATACATAATAAAAAAAAATAATCTTAAAAATAAAAAACACATTTAAAGAAAGAAAGAAAGAAAAGTTTTTATTCAAAATAGAATTACAAGAATTACTTTTTGAACGTCAACAATTAAATCAACAACCGGTTCAACCCTAGCCCTGTCCTGAGAAGAACCGGCGAAACAAACTCAGCGGGCCTCATGTTTTGATCAGTTGTAAAATTCAAAAACATAAAAATACAAGTACATTTGCATATGATATAATACAATACAATTTATGAATGTACAATAATTATGGTAAAGAAACTATATGTACATTTGCATATGATATAATACAATACAATTTATGAATGTACAATAATTATGGTAAAGAAACAGCCCGAGAGGAGGGTACTAATCCCAAGATGTGGTATCTGTTATAAAATCTGTTACCTTATAGTAAGCCTTACCACACAAACGCTCTTTAACAACTTTTTTTAATTTATTAATCGAAAGTATTTGGACGTTTTCTGGGATACTATTGTAGAGGCGTATGCATTGCCCCCAAAAGGAATTCTTTACTTTACTAAGTCTGTGAAATGGTATGTCTAATTTATGCCTGTTTCTCGTATTTATGTTATGATTGTCATTTTTGGTTCTGAATTCAATAATGTTCTTTCTTACATACAATACATTATCCAAAATGTATTGAGAGTAAACAGTCAGTATACCGATGTCCTTAAATTTATTTCTAAGTGATATATTGGAGGCTAGTTGGTAAATTGCACGAATAGCTCGCTTCTGCAGCACGAAAATAGTGTTTATATACGCAGCGTTTCCCCACAACAGTATGCCGTAAGACATAATACTGTGAAAGTAACTAAAATAAACTAATTTAGCAGTATATTCATCTGATATTTGTCTAATTTTTCTAACTGCGAATGCTGCCGAACTAAGCCTATTCGCAAGATTGGTGATACCCCACTGTAATTTGATATCTAGTGTTATTCCTAGGAAAATTGTAGATTCCACTAACCTGTCTAACATTAGGTAGAGTAAATTTAATACATTTTGATTTCTTACTATTGAGTAATAAATTATTAACACTAAACCAATGTATCATCATTGAGAGAGACCTATTTACCTCTTCGCAATTAATCTGTTGTCGCTTATGTTTAATAATAAACGACGTATCATCAGCAAATAGGACTATCTCATTATTGTCTTTAGCGAGATATGGTAGGTCATTTATATATATTAGAAATAGAAAAGGCCCCTAAATTGACCCTTGTGGGACCCCCAATTTAATTAAACCAGCTGTTTATTTTTTATTGTTTTTTGAAAAAAAAGTAATTAAATTTATAAATCCCATTTTTATCCCTTAATAAGCAATAAATAACTAAAAATTAGTAAGCTAACGATGATGTTAAAAGACATTGTATTTTACAATGTCTTGTTACCCATGTTACAACAGCAGAGAATATTTTAAGTTTAAAAAAAAGGATTTCAAAGCTGAAGCTATAATAAAAATATGAACCTATCTATTTATCTACATAGATAAACGTCTTGACCTGGGCGGGATTCGAACCCGCGACCCCCGGTGCAACATGCTCCGCTTATCCAAGCTGTGTTTGAGCTATTACCACTGCGCTAGACGATATTCAATCGATTGTCAAACGCATATTATTCATTCAATACCTTGTTTCTTAGTGGTGGTTCTCAATACATATGTTAATATGGGCGGACCAGATTCAAGAGACACATTTTACTATCGTAGCTATTTTAAATCGATTTCAAAGATGAAGACAATGTTTCCTTTGCATTTCTGAAGTTAATGGATTATTTGAATACTCGCCGCTAATAATAATATAAATGTAACAAAATAATCCTAATCTAATTTCTATGTATTTAATTTATTATTATTTTATTTTTAGGTAATAGCGTGTTTAGCTTTATCAGTGGCGAGTGAGGTTTATACAAGTAAACTCGATCATCTTTCGAGAACATATAAAGATTCAACGCCCTTATTTGAATCACAAAAAAATACACCTCAAAAATATAAAGATGTTATATTGTATTTGAGGCCTAGTGAACTAAAAGCCCTCAAAGAGAACAATGTCCTGGAGGTACTGAACAATCAACTTTACGCTAAGAATTTGGACGATAATCAACTGTCGCTTCTACGGGCCCAACCGGAGCTAAGAAAACCTGCACAGGAATTGACCCCGCTGGCGAATTATAAAGAAGTTAACATACCACTTAATTATCCTTTCGATTTAATACCAGTCAACAATAATGGAAAACAATTAGAGGATATGGACAAAAAGCAGATTGAAGAAATTAAGAAACAGATAGATGAGGGTTTGCGAAAGTATTTTGCGATTCAAGACATTTGGAGGCCCGTAGCAGGCAAACAACATGCACAAATTACTTCACAACATTTCAACGCTTTACCAAAAGCACCGGAAACTGGTGCTGATAGTTTATTACAGCTTCGCCAAACTCTATACAGTTATAACATCAGAAACCTCATGAGTTTTCCCGATTATTACCGATTGCAACAGGAATTGGAACAGATTGTTAAAAATAGTAATAACGGTAAAGTGGCTAAGGCTTCAGAGTTATCACTTAAGGATGATGTGATTGCTGCTGAGAATTACGAATCATTAAAAAAGCAACCTTCAGCATAGCGTTAATACCTTTAACAAGAAATACCAAATTTTAATATGAACCTACATGTAGAGTATTTGAATTCCTTTTAGAACATTGTTGCTATGTTAGTAAGGTTAATTAAATTAATATTAGTATTAAAAATTGAGACTAAATAAATATTAATTGTATCAAGTGGTAGTAAAGGAGGAACATTTTTAGCTTTTAGTAATTTAATTATCGTAAGTAATCGGTTAATGTAATAGTAGTTGTTTGAATTAAGTTTTATTTTCTGTTTTGTAAATATTCTTTTACTGAATATATAGAAATCATAAAATGTATTTTATTATTAACAAGTTGACCCGACAGACGTTGTCCTGTCATGGTAACGTATAATGTTATGTGGCCAAATGATTTGACATTATATTTTTATTTGTCACAAGTTGACCTGACAGACGTTGTCTTGTGATCATTGGCAAATATGTTGTCATGGTAACGTATAATGTTATATGGCCTAAATATTGCACCTTTGAATTATTTACTATTTTTTTGTTGACGCAGGGGAATATTTACGTAGAATTACCTAGAAGTCCGGGTGGCCTCTAGATCTATGTCGGACTCGACACATGGGAGTGAAATACATACTAAACCCTTTACCCCAGTGCCATTAGCCGCTATAATTGGAGGGTATCGGATCAACAGGCAACAGGATCCCTCCAGCAACAGGCTGACCTCTGTGTGTGCTCAGGTTCCCCTGTTAACCCCTGGACCCAGTACTCCAACGGAGCACGCCACCAGTTCCCGCTAGTTGTCCTAATCAACGCCACCATCTGTCTATTCAAAGAGACGGGTGGAGGACCCTATAGCTAAGCTGCTCTTAGTCTGGCCCTTAGATGACGGTAGCATACTTAATCTAAGGTCTGGCCCGCGGAGGAATCATAGTAGTATTTCTATAATTACTCCAAGGTTTAGCCTGTTTCCCCAATTTGGTTTGGTTGTCAAATATCAAATATTACGATCGCGTTCAGAAATTTAACTTGTGACAAAACTTAAGATTTATCAAAGTTCATAACCATAATCTGATAGACAGTTAACCAAAATTAACTACAGTTTTTACCTCCTGAGAATTAATATGTAGTCAGACTGATAACTATTCTAACTAGTTATTTATTTTAAACTATTCTTTCAATTTTAAACTTTATATGATTTCTGAACGACAGTACGAACATCAATCTGAGGATAGATGAAAATTCTTCAGTTAACATTCAGTATTTACCAGGAAACTTAGTTTTTCTAGAAGGGGGAGAAGGAAATAATGTGAAAGAAAAGATTCGCAGAAATTAGCAACACATCCTCCTCTCAACTGCCATTAGAACCTCAAATACCACTCAAAGAGTGACGGTATTGCTGTCACTTTGCTGTTGTACATGCCCCGGGCGTGCTGCCCTCATTTGACTGCAATGCAGCATAGCACTACCTACTCTAGAGCTTACTGGTTATAAGCATAGTTAATTGAACCCGACAGGCGAATAGGACGTCTGCTGTGACTAGACTGAGACAAGTTATAAATATAAATCCCATAAATCCCTTATAAAATGTGAAGAGCAATACGTCAAACTCGATCTTCGATAAAGGAGCTTCAATTTTTAAAGGTTTTGTTTTTGCCTTACCTTTATTAAGGGGTATTTTTTTATTTAGGTTAGGAAGAAGGGGGCAACGCATTAGTATAACCTCTATGAGGATATCTATGGGCGTCGGTAGTCATTAAAATGGCTCCGAATACTCGTTCGTCCCCTTATACTATAAAAAAGTGCAACATAACTCTTTTAAATTCTCCATATGTAAATGTAGTCATAGACTAATTATAAACCTCTTTATTCAAGGTCCGTCCTTTAAAATAAAAACTTTAAGGTCACGGTATGACTTAAATATGAGCAAAATTAAGTAAAGCGATCATTTTTTGGTAGTAGTCGCAGTGCACTGTCGGTCCTGGATGGAATTCGATGGGTGTGTTCTCGCGAATGACCCAAATCTACCAAAATTGCTGCTGCCATCTTCAACACTTCATCGAGGGTAAGTCCAAGCTCCTCATGGTTGTAGACCTTCATATTTGTCTCTCCGATTATTAGTCCAATTGAACGTGCCGATATTGTAGACTTCTGTCTCAAATTTCGTTATTATCGATAAAGTGTTATTCGTATGATTGGTTATGTCAATTATCAACTTATGAAAAGTATCACAAACACAGGTTTTGTAAAACATTTTAGATAGTATCGTAAATATTTAAATACCATTTTGTTAAAACTTTGTATTCGACAAAGGCACATGTTATGTTTATCGATGCGTACAATGTTTAATCGATAAGCAATATCGACCTTAGTCGCATCCTTACCGACAGCTCGGCTTTTTGCCCCATCCGCACGTACCCTTAGACGCAACTATACGAAGAATGCACCCTGTATCAGGGTAGAGAAGGGCTTTGGTTTCTCACTCGATTCGGCGATCATTCTATGCGGCTGACCACTGGGAAAGAATTTGTATTCTCTCTATAGTTTCTTCATCAGGATGGTACAATGGTGCCGTCAGTTTGAAGGAACTGAGACAGACAGACAGAAGACAGATGGGGGAGAGACAGCTCCCAGTAGCTAGTCGTAACCAATATCTTACAAACGGATAAAAGCTGATACTTCTGGGATACCATTCTCGATTTATCTCCGCAGATAAGACCTCCACCGGCTATCGAATACCATCGGAAAAGGCTGGAGCCATGGAGGAATGAGGGCAACGCTTCTCTATATCCTCTATGCGGATAGCTATCGGCGTCGGTAGTCATGTAAATGGTTCCGACTGCTCGTTTGCTTCCTTATACTATTAGGTATATTGTTCTAAGATCGGGGCATCCGAAGGTGCTTCAGTGCCTTTCGTATGCCAGTGCTATGGGAGGGAGCGACGCACACAGGTAAACAAAGGTTTCCGAGTTGGTGCGACCAACTTTGGATAGATGGCGCCACGCGTAGCAACGCGTACAGGGGACAGCTAGTATTATTATAAATATACCTTAGACAGAGAGAGCCTATCATTACGCAAAACGCTTCATCCATAAATATGAAGAAGACATTAAACTAATCCGTACCAGCCACAAACACCGCTCAATACAACTGCTTGTTTAAAAGTAAACGTAGCGTAGAATAATAAAGCAATTCCCATTTCGCTCACCTCTTAAATGCATAATAAGCACGCAATTCAGATAGATTATCGAATGCATAATGTATTAGAACATTGCACAATCGATGTGTAAATCACACAGCGTGACTACCGACCACCGGCTTCTCAATTAGAGACAATCACGTCGATAATTCCCATGGGGGAAATTATTGTGACTACTATCTTACGCAAGATTCAACTCTGCATTTTGAAACAGGCCGGCAGTATCAAATTGGGCCATCTCAGACTGGTTTCAAGCCCTATAATCAAATTAGATCTTTGACGTGTTTGTATACAATTATAAAGAAAAATTGCATTGTGATTATATGTAATTGAAATCACTAGATTACACGTTATGTAAGATAGACGATAGGCTTAATGAGGTAACTATTGCATAGCAAACTCATTTTTGTACAACGTATTATGCAAATAAAAACATTATTGACTCGGTTGGCTAACGGTACATCAAAATGAAAGTGTTATTTAAATCAAACATTTATTAATATCACAATTTCACTGGGACTCGAAACATCTTAAACTAGGAAGAACACAAAGCTTGTACACACCACACATATACATATACATTCATATGCCAAACATATCAACACTTATAGGAGAATTCACGGGCGGCTTAAACATTTCTATCAACATATCAGGTACATATAATCAAGAGTACTAAGAATAACTTCAGACTGACCACTGAACAGATTATCTTATCGAAATAGAGTCGCAGGCAAGGAATAGACTTATATCCAGCGGATTTCTCTCCAATTTCCTGCCTATTATTAACCTAAATTTTAATAATGCTCGTATTTGTATTCTTCAGCGCTGTTACCATCTTCGGTGTAATGTCCCAAATCTTCATGTCCGACGTCAGCGTAGCCCGTAATACTCTCAGTACCGCCGAAACCACCCTCGAAATGCTCGTAACCTCCATGTTGTATTTGCTCGTGACCACCTTCGTGGCCTCCTTGCTCGTGACCAATTTCATGTCCAAGACTGTGGGCGAAACTCTCAGTATCTAGTCTGTGATCCTCTAGGACCAAACCATGGCCATGACTATGTTCGGTTTCTGGATGGACTTGCTTGAGTTTCTGCTCAGATTTACCTTTTTCCAATGGATGATGGAGGAGATGGCTATGATCTTTCTTGACGAACACAGGAACTGGATGGAAGTGCTCGAACTTGATGGACTGATGCGACTTGGCAAACTCGTGCTCCACGTGATGATGATGCTCCGACTCTCCTATGGCGCCTTGGTGTTGATCCGCTTCGCGGTGAAGCACCATCGCAGACGCATACCTCGGCAGAAGTACGGCCGCGACGGTCACGAAACCCAATAGTACCTGAAATAAGAAAATATTTTAATACTATTATAAAATATCCAATTCTAACGCTTTGGAATGTTCTGGAATAAACTCTATATCTGGTTCCTACGACTAAGGGCTGTGAAGGTTTATTGATCTTTGTTATTCAGAAGCGCTGGATCAAATTTCACCACAAATCTATACGCCAGAAAGGCGATTTTTAAATGCAGGAGCGTTTTATGCTCCTCCTCTGGGCGAACCTAAAAATAGAACCCCGTTGGGCCAACAGTCTCCCAATAAGAAAATCGAATACGCTGTCGAAATCTGTCACATATTGACTACGTTAAGAAAGCAAACAACGCGAGGTAATTTATGTAACAACAATGCGCTTCCTACGAGGAAGGCTTGGCGGTTCATTGACTGAGAACATAAATTAGCATCCAAAAGCTAACGTTATTTGATCCACGCTTCCTCACTCACTGCATCGCACAAAATGAATAAATAACGCACGTAATACTTCATATTGAGGCACTGATCTGTTCTGGTCGGTGGTTGGTAATGCAAGTCGATGGCAACAGCATCGTTTTATATACCGAGTTTCACTGAGACCAATTGCGTGTGTGTGAGTGCTCTGCATTGGTTACGTACTTTAAACGGCACATCGGCACTCCATCCGCATATTAAGAACAATAGATAGAAATTAGAGATCTATAAAAATGGTTTACCTATTTAGTATGGAATGCGATGTTTCTGCGGCTTGTTTTTTTAATAGCTTTTAGAAATAATGGAATAATGGTTTATTTTATTATAACTTTATCTTAAGTTTTTGCCTTTATTGATGCGCAAAAAATTTGGTTTTTCTTTTCACTGTAGAGGCATCAGGAAATAGCAAACTACATTTTTAAATATATCTAGATTTGGTTACAAGAGATAGAATTTTGACATAAGTTCCATAAGAAATATGCCAAAACTCTAGTAGCCAATTCGATCAATTGATAGCACATTGAAAACGGTCGTAAGGGAAAGTTTCGAAAACATAGGTACCCTACCCTATTGTTTACTTTACATCAGGCCCAGGAGGAAGTGCCTGGAGTGAGTGGAGTGAAGTCCAGGAGGAAAGAACGTTTCTAATGATATCGTCATCATCTGATTTCTTACTACCTAAATTGAAATACATTTTCATTTATTATCAAAATATTTTCAGATTTTAAATGCTTGGATTGTGTTATATACAACATATTTGGATGGTCTGACAATTACCAACCCTTACCGACATCAGCGTAATTGCACAACTGCCCATATTCCATCTGGGCCACCGGAAACTCACAATGAACACAAACGATAGCTGATACTCTGCAGCGGTGTCACGTATGCGTGAGACATACTTATAACTTCTATCCTACCGCCTTATTCACTGCAGAAGGGTTCTACGCCTTCTAATCCAATATTTTCTTAATTGAATTAATGTTGTTTTCATTCCACGTTATACAACAATTACGTTATATTTTATTTACCGCCGTCATAATTACCGTATTGTTTTATTAGCTGCAATATACTGTTATTATCATGTTCTTACTTCTTTTCCTGTTTCAACATTGTGCATTGGTCGATCGTTTGCTGCTGTAACAGTTTCAAACAAACCATACTCTACAACTTCTAGCCAACTTCTTAGTTACTTAAAATCCAGCAAAGGCATCTCCTGACATCTTAAAAAATAAAAATTATATTTGTAAACCACCAAACAAACAAGTAAATATTCATGATACCTATATTTATTTTTATGTAAGATAAATGGTAATTAATTTTAAATAATGATGTTACTTACAAAAAATTTCATTATGTTGACGCTTAGATCATTTACTAAATGATTTAAGGTTTACGTAAGTATAAAAAGGGCCAAGTGTATTCCTTTACTAAAGTAAGGTAAAATCTCATCCAGAAGGTTTTTAAGATGTTTACGTTCAGGAATCTTCTAGTTTAGTCGTTGATATTCTGATTTTAGAAATTGTCATTCAAGGAATCTATGACTGAAGTTTGCGATGTCATCTAGGGTTCCGTTCAAGTGACCGATATTAGCCAGCTAAGTACATAATTAATATGCATTATAATTAGATACTATACTCTAATTAGAGATATTTATCGTTATCGATTAGAGGCTATGGTAGATTTGAGTCGAACGACCGTTATCTCTCGCTCACATGATAGTCACGTGACAGCCTAGCTGTCACGTTCCGTTCGGTTTGATGCAGAGAGAGAACGGAAGGCAACGCATCTGTATAAATAAATATTCGGATAACTACGGACGTCACCAGTCGGTAATAACCAAAAACTATTTGTCTCGTTTTATGTAATTAAATATATGAGCTCATGGAAATAACTTTTTTATCTAGAACTAGCTGTGCCCCGCAGCTTCTCCTGCGTCACATATTTAATAACCTTCACCTTCCTATTTCACCCCTTACGAGATGAAATTGTGAACATCCTCAGAAACTCATTCGCACAACAACGTTGCATTTCACAGTGCACAACATTCATTTTTATATTTTATGACTAATCGGCCCAGCGGTTTCTCCTGCGTAAGTTATAGGATAGGAAATATCGAGATGAACCTACCCGATAAACATACAAAATTTCATGAGAGTCGCTCTAGCCGTTTCGGAGAATTTCATATTCATAGTGAAAAGAAAAAAGACGTTTGAACATCAAATTGTAAAGGCTTCATGTCAGAATATTCGAATTTCCGGACTTCTTTTTTGAAAGGCGTTCTCGTTAAAAATTTCGCAACAAACCAATAAAAAAACTTAAAAAATACAATTAAAATTATAAAAAAAAAAACTTTTAACACATATCTCCACTACAATTTATATTTGTATTAAGATTTTAAATATGCAAATTTAGCACAAAAAATCGCAAAGATTTGACGATTCGACTGTGAGTCAGTTTTACATTATTAAGGTTCTGTACTTTTACTACCTACTAAGTGATTCAAAGAGATACCCGAGGTAATAAGGTACCTGGGGTTTTTTCCCACCAAAACCCCCATGGTGATCGTTCTATGCACTAGTTATGGGCTGCAGGAACTCGCAACGAACTACATCTGCTGGTAGTGATGTATTAATATCATTCGGGGTCCTCAGAAAATTCCTTAGAATTTCCTCCCTGTCTCCTAATATAGACAAGCTTAACGAGTTAATGTAATGTTGCATTTATTTATAGTATAGGGGGCAAACAATCTGTCGAAGCGTTGCCCTCCTTCCTTATTCCCCCATCGGCCACCGGATACCTTTCGAAAGACGACTGCAGAAATATGGATATCGTGTAAGCGAAAAGTACCTGGTCGTGCCAAGCTCACTCCTGCAATGAGGCAGAACAGTGCCATCAGTTGGCACCATTATCGAAACAATGGCCCCTTAAGTCCATGGCATTTTTGCAGACTCAGCACTCTATTGTGAAGCTACTGTATATCAGTCTCATCAGTCTAACTCTGAATAATCCTGAATGGGCGTGTCCTGTGAGAATGAGAAGAGAACCACTATAGCCTTAAGATTTTCGGCATGGGTCTTCTGGTACCTTACATTCCAGATCATTTACCAGACAAGAGACCAAGGTCCAATCTTTACAGTGTAAGAAGCCACTTGAGCTCTTACGGAGTTTTGTACTATACATAGATAGGCGCATGCCAATCCTCCTAATATTATAAATGCGAAAGTTTTTTTGTTTGTTTGTTACTCCTTCACGCAAAAACTGCTGAACCGATTATCATGAAATTTTGCACACATATAGAGAGTAACTTGGATTAACACATAAGATAGCTTATATGCCGAAAAAATGTTCCTGTGGGATACCATAGGATGATTATTTTTTTCGATTTTCCACGAGATACATATTTACGTGGGTGAAACCGCGGGGCGCAGCTAGTAAAGTAATATTATAACAACATTCCACAAGTTACAACGTCTAAATCAATTTTTTTACTATACAGTTAACAAGTATGACTAATAGAACTATAAATAGACTTTTCTACATTTACAATACGGTAATTGTCCAACTGCTCGTTTGCCTTCTGTGCTATAAAAAAATTGTCCATGAGAAAGGTTGTTTAACATGATAATAAACTATCCACAAGCGCAAAAAGATACTTTTCCAGTTGAATATACCTATAAAATATTATTACAAATGTTCTCTTTTAATACTGTTCATTATTATCGAATATCTGAAAAGACTGAAAAATAAAAATGAAATTAAAATGTTTTCATTCAAAATACGAATTATAAAAATTACTTTTTGAACGTAAATAATTACATCTACCACTGATTATGGTCTGATGATAATCAGTCTTCATTACTTCACAGAGGGACATTATCAATTAACGGCAACAAGCACAATAGCTATTTAATTTGCTCCGCGGAACCCCAACGAGCACACAAGTAAACGAGTGTTGTAACGAAACTTAATGAGCTAAGAGTGAATGTGCATTTTACAGCAACAAATGCGCCAATACGCGTAAATACGATACCTCGGCACGAGGTGCTAAGTGTTAACCAAGACATTTTCATAATCTCGATTATATAACTAGAATACATTACCAGATTGCCATTGAATAATTACACTTTATGAAAAGTTGCTATTATTGATGTGAAAGTGGCTCTCTTTTTTGCACTTTAGTTGTTCTAGATTGATTTGTAATTAAATTGGGCAATATTGTGGCCTTGGGTTTGTTTATTTTTTTTATGGCATAGGAGGGCAAACGAGCAGTCGGAGCCTACCGACGCCCACAAACATCCGCATTGAGGCTGTACAGATGCGCTGCCCACCTTTCTCCTCCCACCTCCATGGGCCACCGGCTACTTACACACCGCACGAAACGCGACAGCACAATGTAAAGTAACAGAGTCATAAAGAACAACTATCAACATTTTGATCATCTCACAACTAGAAATACATTACTAGATTGCCATTTAATAATGACACTTTATGTGTACAAAAAGTTGGTATTATTGGTGTGAAAGTGGCTCTCTTTTTTGCATTTTAGTTGTTCTAGATTGATTTGTAATTAAATTGGGCTATATTGTTTCCTTAGGTTAGTTGAATCAGAATGTAAAGTAACAGAGTCATAAAGAACAACTATCAACATTTTCATAATCTCGATTATGTAACTAGAATACATTACTAGATTATCATTGAATAATTACACTTTATGTGTCTGTAAAGTTGCAATTATTGATGTGAAAGTGGCTCTCTTTTTTGCATTTTAGTTCTTCTAGATTGATTTGTAATTAAATTGGGCAATATTGTGTCCTTTGGTTAGTTTAACGTAAAGTAACAGAGTCATAAAGAACAACTATCAACATTTTCATAATCTCAAATCTCAATTATCTAGAAATACATTACTAGATTGCCATTGAATAATTACACTTTATATGTCTGAAAAGTTGCTATTATTGATGTGAAAGTGACTCTCTTTTTTGCATATTAGTTGTTGTACACTGGTTTGTAATTAAATTGTGCATTTTTTTATGGTATCGGGACGCAAACGAGCAGTCGTGTCGGCGCCATTTTCATGACTACCGACGCACACTGACATCCGGAAAGAGGCTATACAGATGCGCTGCCCTCAATTCTCCTCCCACCTCCTTGAGCCACCGGCTTACACACCGCACGAAACGCGACAGCACAGCTATCACTTTACGCTGGTCTTGTGTAAGCGAGAGGTACCTCCCAGGTCGTGCCGGCCCAATTCTCCTCTCTCTCCGGCCTCTTACTGAAATGCACTTGGTATCTGTAGGTTAGTTTAATGTAAAGTAACAGAGTCTTAAAGACAACTATCAAAACATTCTCATAATCTTGATTATATAAATAGAATACATTAGGTACTACTGACTAAAATACTAACTAACTAGTTTATTTCGCCGGTTCGTCTCAGGACAGGGCTAGGGTTGAACCGGTGGTAGATGTAATTGTTGACGTTCAAAAAGTAATTTTTGTAATTCTATTTTGAATAAAAACTTTTTTCATTTCGTTTCCTTTCATTTGCATCCTTTCGGTTGCCATTGAATTTTTACATGCAGTTCTAGATCGATTCTTAATTAAATTGGGCATCATAACCTTAGATCAGTTTAATGTATTTTTATTTCTATTCAATTTAAAACTACAGATATGTAAAAGAAATCAATAACACGTCTTGTTCTTTTAACGGTTTAATTTACAGTTTTACAAGAAATACTCAAAAAATTTTTTAACGTTCGTTCTGAGCTTGTCTGTTGACGTTTTAGCAACTTGTATCTACTTACTTTTTAGTTTTTTTTAGTTAGCACCTAGTTATCGCCGTTACAAAATGATCAATGAATCTCTCTTGTCATTTGACGATATAATCAAATCCTTTCATCGTCGCTCAGTGGTTGTTGCATAAAGTTGGGCATAAAAATAAATATTATTAAATCGTGGTAAAATTTACCCTATTTTATTAAACTGTAGTAGTTTTGGGGCCTAATCGATACAAACAAACAAAAAACATTTCCTCTTTATACAAGGTTGATATAAGCGAGATGCGTTAAATTAAACCACATAATATACTGTAAGTGCCTACAGTTAATCCGAAACTATTAAAAAAAGTTTACGTTAAATAGCGAAAAAATGTACTCATGCTTTGTACAGCGAACGACAACGTCGCACGGGGTGAATGACCCCGGCTGCCCGAACAGTTGAATATACAGCGTGTACGATATGAGAAAAATCTTTATGAAATTGCTGTGTCTAGCCTATTGCTCCGATTGGTCTGATTTTTGTTGTATAGCCTGGATATGATACACTAATTATGTGGTTTCATTTAACTCCTCTCGCTTTTATCAACCTTGTATATTGGTACCTGTAGATATAGTTTATGATCAAAAATGCAGAACCATCAGGATTTCATCAGGACAAATTCCAAATACCTTGACATGGGTAATAAAAGAAAGAACAGCTGGTGTAGTAACTGTAGTAGGTATCTAACACTGTAGTAGGTAGATAAATTCCAATACATATATGATATTTAAGTTTATAGTATATTGAGATAAAGACTAGTTTAAAATGTTTATATTTCTATGATTAATCGATCTTAGTGCATGCCCACAGTCCCCAGTTTTCAGTGGCTGACGATACTATGAAATAAAGTCTGTGTGTTGATAGTAACTAATGGCTTATTTATCTTGAGATAAACGAACTCGTGTACAATTTGGTTGTGTGAGCTAGCCATGAGGTCAATTTAAAAAAGGCGACGGATGGAAGTAAGGCAAATGCACTTCCTTAAAGTTATGTCACTGTAAAAATATGTAAACCGTTACAAAGCTCTAGTATTAATTTATATAACGTTATAAATAAATGTGTTTCGTAATTACACAAAGATATAAATAATTATTAATATTTCGCCGTCCGAAACACTTTGATGAGTACGAGCACATACCATGCCAAGGTTTCGTAAATCCTTAGATTTCTAGATGAACTATCTTTATGTATAATAGAGATTTTAATCCAAGGCTGAGGCATAAGTACCTACTGTTGCATATTCATTTCTTATAATGGAAGAGAGACAAAGGTGACGCTCCAAAATTGACAGATGAAGTATGTTTTAAGTGCGTCACACACTAAGCATAAGAAGCTATAAGATTTTATCTGCGTATAAAATCGACCTTCAATATATTTAGGTGCTGACAGTTGCTTGACGGTAAACTATGCTGAGACAGAAGGTCAGTGCAGCTTCATCGATATGAGAAGCGAACTCGCTGGGGAGCTTTAGCCTCTGTATTTGTGGTCGATAGGGAGACAGACCCCCCCCTTCTTTCCCAGACTAATGGGAGAAGGCAAACCGGATCCTTGAGTTTAATATAGAGAGCGATATGGACAGATACAAATATCTTACGGCATTTGCGTAGTCTGTGATGCCCTTTTTACGATATTGTCCATTGATCCCTATGACCTGCCTGCTTAAACCCTATACAAAAGAAGCTCAGCAAGTAAGTGACATTTCTGAAGAGTTGGGCCTCGACTGCAAAAATCGAGACCCCTCTATATTTTTTTCTAGTTGCGTGCATGCTTCTAAATTAATTCATTGTAATCTCTAGGATGCATCTGAAGTAAGATCGTCTTCTTTAACTCTTCGACAGTGTTGTTTGGCTTTGATGAGTGACTACACTTATCTTATGACATAATCACATAAAATCATTGTCTATAAACAGAGTCTGCAGTCATTTTTTCAGACAAGCAATGTAAATCCAGATATGATAATCGCTTCATGCTTAATCGTAATTCGTAAACATTATAGACACAGCGTCACTGCGCGTGCAAAAATAGCTGTGTTTTGGTCATCTTCGGTTTTCAATGCAGGTTATTGTTATTTCCATACGCACTGTATACTTTACAAAACAGTTATGTGACTAATGCAAGATTTAGAGAATTAACTATTGTAGCTATGCATTGAGTTATTATTAGTACGTAGTACATATACTCAATGTAGCTATGTAACTTTTGAGATCATCAGTTTTTTTCATTTTTGCTCTTAAATGTATGTAATGTACTAACATTATAAATGCGAAAGTTTGTATGTTTGTTTGTTTGTTACTCCTTCACGCAAAAACTGCTGAACCGATTTTAATTAAATTTGGCACACACATAGAGGATAACTTGGATCAACTCACAGAATAGTTTATCCCGAAAAATGTTCATATGGGATGCCATGGGATGATTTTCTATTTTCCACGGGATCGCAAATTTACGCAAGTGAAACCGCGGGGCGCAGCTAGCATTTTAATGTGTATGGTATGGAAAAACACACAGCTTTACACGCGCAACGACGCACAGCCCAATTTGAAACATCTAAATTATTGTTGACGGCTCAATTAAAAACGCATTAGAGTCTGTAATTTCAAATTTAATAATATTAAATGACGAAACGGCGTGCAATGTGTTTGAAACCGCGATTGTTCAGTGAACAATGAAATTGGAGTGGACATATTGGTTAATATTGTTACGCGGATAACGGATTAGAATCACGCATGCCTCCGGCTTGATTGGATTACAATGCTTTTTGAAGTAAAACTTCATTTTTTTTTTTTTGGTGGTATAGGAGGGCAAACGAGCAGTCGGAGCCATTTTCATGACTACCGACGCCCACAAACATCCGCATAGAGGCTATACAGATGCGCTGCCCTCCATTCTCCTTCCACCTCCATGGGCTACGCGGACTTCATCATGACTTGGGGAGTAAGCTGGTGAATGCCTGACGAGAGCGTTATGAAAGGTGTGATCGAGCGAGGCGAACGGAAGTTGAGTGGCAGATTTAGATTTTTTTTTTTATGGTATAGGAGGGCAAACGAGCAGTCGGAGCCATTTTCATGACTATCGACACCCACAGACATTCGCATAATTGTTATGTAGATGCGTTGCCCATCCCTTCTCGAATGGACCACCGGAAACTACAAGTCGCTTGAAGCTTTCTAGATAATTCTAGACAATGCGATGAAGACTCTGTTAGTTTAAAACTGTACATTCAGTAACACTTGTTTGATACTTTCGCGTTTGTTACACATTTTGCAGTTATATTATTTGTTACCTTTTATCGACGTTTCGGCCGAGTTACACCAGCCGTGCTCACGAGTCTTTCGTCGGAAGACAGCTCGGAGCAATGGCTAACGTTTTCTCTAGTACCTCTGTTGTTTGTAAAGCGTAAGCTGCGAGATCTGGAAGGCAGTGCAGCTGCCAAAGTTGCGCTCTTAGCACCAGCCGGGGGTCACTCGTAGAGCTAAGGTAGTTTATACGGACCGGCGTGTTGAGACAGCTGTGCTGTCGCGTTTCGTGCGGTGTGTGAGTAGTCTATGTTCCATGGAGGTGGGAGGAGTAAGTAGGACAGCGCATTTGTGTGGTCTCTATGCGGATGTCTATGGGCGTCTGTAGTCATGAAAAGGCTCTGTAAAATATGAATTAAGATAGGTCGAATTTCATTTGATAGTAAAGATACCCTCTTTGCTTGTGTTGTGTATTTCATGTAATGGTAAATCGTAAAGATAGTCTCTCTCCAGGGTATATACAGGGTTAGTTTTTGGGCACCGGCCAAATTTTCAGATTTGGTTCAGAATCGATAATACATTCGATTTATGAAATAAATCAAATAAGAAAAATAATATAAAAAATATTTTTGTCCCGTACGAAAATAAATACCGTGTGATACCGTGATACCGTGTGTGATACGAAACATAATCAGCTGTTGAGGTCAACACACTCTTCTGGTGCTTATGCGCGTAGGTATATTTACGGACCGTTTCAAATCGATGTTTATGTAACAAAATATTACAAATAAGACGATAAAATTAAAACACACCCTTGAAATGATGTTTATTTCCTTATTTTTAAATATGGCCGGTGACCAAAAACTAACCCTGTATATGCCTTGGTTATAACAGACTATTATTACGTGCGTCTAAATGACGAGTGGAATGTCGGTAATATATGCGGGCTGCGGTGATAGCCGTGCGGTGACGTGAGCGTTGGTTGTGCAACCCGCGTGTAATATCGATCTGCAGCTCGCGTTCGACTAAACGACTCGCCGATAGTCTGTGGGCCGAACCGTGGCCGCTCCGTTGTGCATCCAAACTAAAAACTGCCTATGCTTATGTTACTTCCTGATAATTTAGTTTTTGAAGTGAAACTTCTATAGGCGCGCTTGACTTGGGGATTAAGTTGGCGAGAGCGTTACAAAAATCACACATCGGGCGAGGCCAATGGAAGTTGTCATTTAAAGTCAAGATTTATGTTAATCTTTTTTGTATTTAAAAAATAAAAATATATTATGACATGTAATCATTATAGCTGCGGTAGTAGGTAAATCAATCAAAAAAAAAAAGTCATTGAGTTTTACTTCAGTTGTGTGGTCTAAGGCACACATTTTTTAACAAGGAATGGTTAAAATCTGTCTAGCAGTTTTGGAGCCTTTGTATAAATAAACAAACAAATAAATCTTTTCTAATAATATCTAATAATATCTGTAGACTTATTACATGCTTACTAAGTAACGTAATATAGGGGTATTTGTGATACGGATACCAGACAACGGAAATATCTATACATAAAAATAAAACAGTAAAATTCGTGTGTCTGTATATTCAATTATTTACAAAAAACTAATTGGGGGCGATGTTGAATTAGTATTAGAACACTTTTCAATGATTTTAATTTTTTTTTTGTTTGTCCGTTTGTCTGTTTGTCAGGGCTAATCTCCGAAACTATTGGATGTATTCGAATGAAACTTTTGTTGTGTGCATAGATACTAAGCCTGGTCAATATCAAAAACACATTTTACTGCGCTAAAATCGCTCATTCACACGGGAGATCGGAATTTCGGCACACTGCAAGCAAACAATAACAAATCGCTTTGATTATAAATTATAATATATACCTACTTACGCTACGCGAACGAAGTCGCAGGCGCCAGCTAGTATTTTATAAATTTAAGAAATGTTATATATTTTTACTATAAAAAAATACATAATATTATCCATGACGCGTCGCGACGCGCATCGTGGGGTAGGCCAATTACCCAAGCGGTCACCATTACTTCAGCCAGTCCTCGTAATAAATAGCTTAACTTTATATAAAAATAGCAGTGCCCCGCGGTTTCACCACCCTACCAGCTTCAACACCCTATTTCACCCCCTTAGCGGTTGAATTTCGAAAAATCCTTTCTTAGCGGATGCCTACGTCATAAAATCTAGCTGCATGCCAAATTTCAGTGCGATCTGTAGTTCGTAGTCAGTCAGTCAGTCACCTTTTTAGTTTTATACATATACCTACCTAGTCTAATCATAAGTTCTGTTACAAAGAAAAAATATTTTTATAATTGCAAATAACGATAATTTTTTTCACAAAAATAATATGGCTCAGTTACTCCTTCATAGCTAACACCCCGCCAAACCATCACTGAAGTCGGATAATGCCCTCGTTGCACTCTGTCGAATAATTGGGAAGCTTCCTTAGAGCTTTGAGCATAAATTCGGTCATTTTGTTTGTTTAAAATGTTGCTCTATTCTATAATAGATTGTTAACCTAGGGAGCAAAACACTATTTTTCAGGCGAGAGTGTTTCTTCAATCCAGAGCAGAGCGAAGGATTCCAGAATAGTAAAGTAAAGTAGAATCCTGAGCACAGCGAGGGATTCAAAGTACTCGAGCTTCAAAAATAGTGTTGCTCCCGAGGTGAACACTCTACTTTTCATCGCCCTCTATGAGAAAATGAGTACTGCAACTAATCATTTTAGTAAGAGGTAGTGCCACACTGCATGCTTGCATGCAGCCGAATTGGGCCGGCACGACCGAGGTACCTTTCGCTTACACGAGACTGGCGTAAAGTGACAGTTGTGCTGTCGCGTTTCGTGCGGTGTGTAAGTAGCCGGTGGCCCCTGGAGGTGGGAGGAGAAAGGAGGGCAGAGCATTTGTGTTCTATGCAGATG
>LUGF01051125.1:72842-87099 GCA_001625245.1 Calycopis cecrops | reverse complement strand
TGGTTCCCATCCTGACCCCTGGTCCCAGTACTCTAAAGAAGCACGCTACCAATACGGCCCAATTGGACCCGCCAGTCGTAGTCGTCCCAATTCACCCGCCGTCTGCTGATTCAGAGGGACGGATAGAGGACCCCTTTGCGGAGGTGATCTTAGTCTGGTATCTCTCCCCCGTCCCCAACCCTGTACGGGTATGGGTAGCCCTATCCAGCATAGCCTTAGGAATCACAGAGGCACCCAAGACCCCCACCACAGCTAGGTGACCGTATCTTCGAGAGGTACTAGATTTTGATCAGTAATATGTTATATTACTGAATAAACTATGTCGAT
The DNA here is from genome assembly GCA_001625245.1 of Calycopis cecrops. NCBI lineage: Eukaryota > Metazoa > Arthropoda > Insecta > Lepidoptera > Lycaenidae > Calycopis > Calycopis cecrops. Next base: position 86,772 of record LUGF01051125.1, on the reverse strand, counting down.
ATACTTGGATTTTAAGGTGGATGCGTCTGGCAGGAGGTTTAGAAGAGCTGTGGAGATATTACCGATATACAGATAATTATTGAAAGTAAAAACACGGAAGCTCTGTTTGAAGAATTGGATATCGATATTCTTGTGAGTGCAATTTACTTGACGAGGTATGTCACGCACGCTACTTTTAGCTGGGCCGATCGGCAATTTTGCGACTGTATCGACGCTGCGTCACGATTTAGGGACTTCCTGCGTTCAGTCGCAGTATCGCAATCGCGCTATTTAGCGACTGCTCGATGCTCGATACGCAACACTCGCAGTTGATTTGTGATTACATGCGCCGCGTTCGGCTTTTTTAATGGCCTGCGCAGATTTTACTCCGCGAATAAAAAGTCCCCGGCGATTTACTTTGTACTTAACGCACACGGTGTGCGAACATTTGTTACCTGGAACGTACCTCACTAGCGTACAGAGCGGACTAAAATCCCCCGTGTGCGTTGCTTCGCTTAGTCACTAGAGTTCTATTACATTCGGGGCCATTCAGCTTCTAAAAAGCGATTCAATCGCCGATCACCGATGCTAAGGCTCAATTCACACCAAAAGCGCGGTGAAGCGCAGCGAAGCGGAGCGCATTTTCAGTGTCATATAAATTTAAACTTTATTTTCATTACTCTAGTACTTATTATCGAATTCTCGCGACTTCCGCGCGGATTCTAGCGAATGCTCGAAGAGTCGTGGGAATCCGCGCTTCTCGTTCGAGTTTGTCATGCGGTAATAAGTATTATAGTAATTATTATAAAGTTGAAATTCATATGACACATAAACTGCGCTCCGCTTCGCTGCCCTTCGCCGCGCTTTTGGTGTGAATTGACCCTAAAAGTAGCGTGTGTGTGGTGGCTCTAACATGATGTGATTCTATAAAATAATGAACCGAGCAGCAATGTATCCCTACATGATGCCGCTGCAAAGTGACGGTTGTGCTGTCGAGTTTCGTGCGGCTTGTACATTTCTGGTGACCTATTGGAGGGTGGGCAACATTCTGGAATTTTATTCGTTATTGGTTATTGTTGAAAGAGAGCAACCGCTTTGCCTAATAGCGACTACTTTATATGTATGTATTAAACGAGCAGTTATAATGATTAGGCGGATCACACACGGCACGCGGTTGGCGGTGAGGTGGATCACAAGTAACATTGGGCTCTATGAAATCCGTTGATACCTAAACACGTACACCGCCAGACCGCGCGGTCGAAAGTCGCTCTCGCCGCGACTGCCTCGCACAGGCAACCGCGTAATCGCGCGGATCAAGAATTTCAATTTTAAAAAATTTTAGGTATCAACGGATTTCATAGAGCCCCATGTAACTTGAGATCCGCCTAACCGCGTGCCGTGTGTGATCCGCCTTACTGACCACTACGCGGAAGTTCACGGGCACTTCTACACAGAGACTGGAGACCATCAACAGCTATGCTGTTAAATTTTTATGCGGTTTGTGAGTATCTGGTGGCGTATTGGACTGGAGGAAGGTAGTCTGAGGATATCAGCAGACATTTGCTCCCGTTTTTCCCCTTTTAAAAATACAATCGATGTTGAACAACTTTATGATGCACTAAAAGTACATAATAACTGGAGACGATTAAAAACTATGCTATTCCATGCTAGTTTCTAATATCTGCCTAAACCCTATGGGATGGGAATAGGGGAACCCATCTGCGAGTATCCGTAGTCATTTGCTCTTGTTTTTCGCCATACAAAAACAATTGACTATTTAAGAAGTTTATTGATAGAGCTAAAATTCAGTAATCTCTGGAGATGATCAACAGCTATGCTATTGCATTTTGTTCGGTTTGCCAATTTCTAGCGGCCTATTCTGGACCCGTCTGTGGATATCAGTAGTCAATTGATTTTTTTTTCTTTTATTTTTATATAAGAAAAAAAATTGCTTTTTATCAATCGACCTCGATGCCTTCGACAAAAGCTGGTGGGAGAAGTCAAAAGACCGGGATGGTTGGCGAAGTTTGGGGGAGGCCTTTGCCCAGCAGTGGGACAACATATGCTGAACAAAAAAAAAAAATGCAATCGACTGTGTAACAAGTTTATCATCAGATGTTCATACATAACATGTGATGTAAGTTCATAATTGGAGACAATCAACTGTTATGCTGTATTTCGTGCGGTTTATAAGATTCTCGTATATCTTATTAGAGAGGTGGAGGGTAACCTATCTCTGGATTTCAGTAGTCACGAAACTGCATAACAACTTTATTCACCAATTTACTAAAGTTCATCAACTTTGGAGACGATCAATAGTTATGCTGTTTCATTCCGTCACTTGCTCCCGATTTTTTGCTTTTAAAAAACAAATGGTGAACAACTTTATGACAACGCACTAAAGTTCTTTGGAGACGATGATTGCCCTCCCGCAGCCCTTGTGAGGAGGCAGGCCGTGCCTAACCTGGTCTATGGCGGAGCAGGGCTGGGAACCCTGGGCGATCAGGCAGTAGTCGCTGCAGTACATGTTGGGCGCCATTAGGGCCTGTAAAGGCGTGGGCGCGTACTGACTCAGCTCGGGGAACGTCATTGAGTCCCCACGATGCTAGAGATGACTGAACGTGCGGAATTTTGTATTTCTTTTTAGTTTCCGACTCGAAAACTCTGAAATGAAGATTTCATACATGCATTTAGGAAAAAAATATACGATTAAGTGCAACGTCGAGAATCTTAAACTATAGATTTGATCATGTGAGGATATCTAGCAAAGTTGTTGTGCTCGTTTTTTAAATGGTAATGGGAAGCAAGCCTTGCTCACACCATACAAGTGTAAAGTGTTTGTTCTCGCAAGGTTTCAAAGTTTACAGTTGCAAGCAAGTTCTGTTGATTTATTTAACGTTGTTACTCTTTATAAGACACTAAATGCTTATCTTGATACGTTCCAGGATGAAAAAGAATTAAAAATGTTGAATTAGAGTAAATCGAGAGATGCGAAGTGGACACATACAAACTAGCGATGGCAGCGGAAGACATGGGCGGTGTGGGCGAAGGCCCACGGCCTCGCGGTTCTAGGAGCCTCACGCCCGGCGCCTCAAAGCGCAAAAGAAAATTATAAAAGTATATAACGTCAAAAAATACTATCCACATGATTATCATATTTGAAAATATATGCCTCTGATTTTTTGGAACGAGCTTTTACAAAAGAATGCATCCACGAGGCCGAGAATTTCATTTCTGTAAGGAATCCGAATGGGCTTGTTACAGTTGACGACTCATTTTCATAGCTAGTCTAAGGCGCTAAGAACTCTTGACCAGGCGCTGCCTACCTGTTTGATTTGACTGTGAGCTAATTTATGCCAGAGTGTGCGTAAGCGCCATGACAATCGCAAGTACTATTGCAGCGCTTCTGGCTTCCGCGTGTTCCGGTGTTCACGACGCCAGGGGGCCATGCCCCCCGCACCACCCGCGCCCCCGCTTAGACGCTGCCGTCCAGACCGCAGCCTTAGTGTGAACCAGGGTTTACCAGATTTCGGTCAATTCTCCACACCAGCACATGTTCAAGGATGAGGTGGAGTGTCATAATATATTGTCATTACACATGCAAATCTTACACTACTTTTAGTGTATTCAAAACAAATAAAAATGACCCATTTCTTAATAGTTAAATAAAGACAATATGCGCAAACGTACCGAACTATGCATTACGCGAGGAGTTGGAAGTTTTGAACATATTTTAAGATTAAAAGTACTGTAAAAGTGTGAATAGTAATAAGTAGTGTAATTATTATTATCATATTATGTTACCCTTTAAGGTTATTGACGGGATTACGGCAAGCCGCTACTTCATGGTACTCCTTCTTCACATGTATTTTGTCGAACACGCCCTTGTGCGGCTTCGCTGTGAGCGGCATCCAAATCTCCTTATGCCTCGGTCCAAAACCACGCACCTGAGCATAATTTTAATATTTATAACCAAATACCATTAGGAGCACACTCAGTGAGAATGGATGATAGTGTGGACGCTTCAGCCGGGGCAGCTTGCTTAGTGTGAACGTGTCTCAGCTGAGGCAGCTTGCTTAGTGTGGACGTGTCTCAGCCGAAGCAGCTTGCTTAGTGTGGACTGCCTAAGCCGAGGCAGCTTGTTTAGTGTGGACGTGCCTCAGCCGAGGCTGCTCGTTTAGTGTGGGCGTGCCTCATCCAAGGCAGCTCGTTTAGTGTGGGCGTGCCTCAACTAAGGCAGATCACTTAGTATGACCGCCTCTGCCGAGACAGATCGCTTAGTGTGGACGTGCTTCAGCCAAGACAGCTTGTTTATTATGGACGTGCCTCAGCCAAGGCAAGTCGTTTAGCGTGGATATGCCTAAGCCAAGGTTGCCGCGGGCGAGCGACCGAGCGCCCAAGCCATAGAGTGGTCAGCGACAGTTGTCTCATGCGGCAAATACAATAATAATTTAATAATGTTTTTTTTGGTTTTCCGCCTATAATATAACAGAGGCGATCGATAGGGCGCACCCCTGCTGCTCCCGTGCGTTACCTTTGGTATCCTCTCATTCTGCGAGTAATACGTGATCTGGTTCTTGCAGGCGATTCCGTAGTGCTCGCTGGTGGTGAACGGCCTGTGGCGCTCCCGGTACGTGGTGAGATAGGGGTCCAGCTGCTTGCGGAACCCGCCGCCACTCGCGGGTAGAGCTGGCACTTCATTTCTGCCAGACGCGACCACCTGCAACATGATGGCTAATCCTAAAAAAGCTAAAAAGTGGTAGTTCGAAATACCACAATGCGTAGCTTAAATGAAGTCGAAAATTTTCCGAATCTTCGAAAGTGTGTTGCCAGTGATGACATATTATGGCACTATGACTTGGCCACTAAATGTGGGCTTCTTAAATAAGTTCAGAGTCACTCAGCAAGATATGATAACCAGAACCGGAGAACCAGTGTAACGGACTGATATATCTCTCTGAGAGTAAAATGACGTGTCAAAGGCCGCATCAAGCTCTGGCGAAGAAAAGGTTCTCGAGTGGCAGGCTCGCGCCGAAAAGCTTGGTGTTTTCTGGCCTCAGACCTGGTAGACTGACTTCAGGTGTCAAGTAGCTGCTGGATGCAAGTGGTTCGTGTATGTAACGTGTGGCGGCCTAGGGGAGAGACCTATGTCCAACAGTTGACATGCACCGGCTTATGATGATGATGATTTCTATCTTTAGGTGTCTACACAGGGTTATTTTTTGGTCACCGGCCAAACTTTCAGATTTGGTTCTGAATCAATAATACATACGATTTATGAAATAAAAAATATAAAAAAAATAATTAGATACAATTACTTTGTCCCATGTTGTAAAACATATTTCTTGTTCATCACGTGCATCACTCGCAACTCACGGTAGGCCGACGTCACTGACCTTAAAGTCAATACATTTCGTGTAAGAACAACAATCGATGTATTTTTTATGTTTTTATTTTATTTTATAGTATATGGGGGCAAGCGAGCAGTCGGAGCCATTTTCATTCACGAATATCACAGACATCCTCCCATAACTCCTTTCTCCTCGGGGACACCGGACACTCACACCGCATGATAAAAAATATTAAAAAAAAAGATATTTATGGTCAAGAAACGCATAGCGTAACAAGCCAAGTTCAAAGCATCAGAACTGGCGAGCAGCACCGGTTGTACTACTATACGATACTACATGAACCATTTGGAGCCCCTTTTTACTCGCCGATGAACCGTCTCCCGGCCATAGTCCTCTCCATAAGCCATTCATTCGTCAAGTCATCTCTGGTACCGTAAGCAGCTGGCTCTGACGTCAGAATTGGGGATTAAGGGACCTCGCATACTCTCTGGCCATGGTTGTTTAGTGTTTTGGTTGTCATGCTTAGTCATAGACCGTACACTGAATATTCATACCATAGATTATGTCTATGGTTAGGTAGAGATGGCAAGAGAGAAAGGGATGTTTGACATTACGACCATGGGTTAGTGACAGCTACAAACATATATCACCGTAGGTAGAGAGCTGCGGATTACCAGTAAAGATGCACTTAGGCATCAGCTGTCACCTCTGCTCTGTCAGACTGTTCTACTTCCACTTGGCATGTGTATGTAACAATGGTCATCATAGTTAAATGAGCTATTACAAACATTCTCATACCTGGGTATATCTTTCCCTTCTACGGGAGTGTGGGGCTTTTGATACCAAACCTAGTCTCGTCTGAGGACGAGCACTCGTATCAACCCGATATAGGGGTTCTCTTCCTTTTCACACCATAAGCTCGGGCCCGATAAACGAGGAACTGTTGAACGCACTACAAAGGTCATATGCCAGATAAAAACAACAATAGAGAAATAAAAACAAATACCAAGGCTCACATCAAAAATATTGTCAGGGTCTGGAGCGTTGACAGTGACTTCAGGTGGAGTAGCCCCCGTCTTGACCATACCTCTGAAGTTATCCTTCATCTCTGACAGCATCATCGGCTGGGTTATATACTTGCCAGATAACTTTAAAAAATGAGAAGAATCATGAGAGTAAGAAAAAATCTTACTAATATTATAAATGTGAAAGTTGTTTTTTGTTTGTTACTCCTTCATGTAAAAACTGCCGAACCGATTGTCATGAAATTTGGGACACACATAGAGTGTAACTTGGATTATTACATAGGATAGTTTTTATCCTGAAAGAATGTTCCTATGGGATGCCATGAGAGGACTTTCTATTTTCCACGGGATCGAAATTTAGTAGGTAGTCAAAAATAAAATTCTGAGCAATAGGTATTTTATTTTTTACTAGCGCGTTGCTATACCACTAAATAAAAAAAATTGAAAAAAGGACTAGGATATTTAACTCATTTTCAGTAATTTTATTGATGGGTGGGGTGGGAGGGGTGGGTTCCCCCATCTCCGATGTCGACATCGTGCCCTAATTTGAAGACATCTGAGGACATCGTGGGTGCGGGGGCACGCAACCCCGGCACGAAGTGTCCGAAGTTATTCTAACGAGGTGCCAACTTATCGCGCACGAATTGTACTATTTTGTCATTTTAACAGCAGGCGGCGCTCCAAACGGCTGATTACGGCAATGTCCGTCACTTATTGCCTATTTCAGTGTACAAATCGCTATGTCCACATTAAAATTGATTTGTGTATCTTGTTTATTTCTCTCTCCTCTCTCTCTCTCTGTCGTATCGGGCCGCCGTACCATTGGAATATGAAAATGAAGGAATAGAGAGTTAACTTGTGTCTACGAACACACTAGTACACTATAATATGACCTACACATTTGCCTAGTCTCTATAGAGATGGCCGCTGTAGAAGAAATTCGGCTAGGACACCATTATTAATAAGTACACGTCCCTACCCGTTTCTCCACTCCTGTCATATAGCTGACACGCTTGCAGTTGATGGCGCGGTCAGCTTTCTCCATCGCATAGTTGGGGTTCGGTTTCACGGTGTAGGTACTCCCCGCTGGTAGTCCTGTAAGTCTCCTTCTCCAACGCCATTTCTCTCTCCGTCCAGCACTCAGGGATGGGGACGGGTTCTTTCTGAAAAGAGAAGTGTGTATTTCCTCCCTACTAATATTATAAATGGCAATGGAAATTTGTTTAGCTTTCACGCCAAAATTACTCAACCGATCATCATGACACTTGAACTCAATATATTCTTAGAGGTAGATACTTTTTATTGAAAGAAAATTGAAGCCGTCGGACGCAGGATGCATGTATGTGACCATGACATGTGGCTCTGGGCAAGGACTAGGTCCAGCAGTGGTATCTTCTGTCGGCTAAATATGATGATAAACGAAGGCGCGTTACATGCTCGTATTTACCATTGGAGGGATTCCATACCGTTCCGTATCCATACACTCTGATGCAGCGGTTATGGATGGAAAACGTACCATGACATACCGTCGATGGGAAATGGCTTTTTTTCTTTTATTCGGAATCACCAGGTTCACAAAACATTGCGACAATTTCTTTCCAGTTCCTACTTTTTAGGTTCTATTGCAATAATTTGATGATTCAATGTCCCATACGGCTACTCTTATTCAACTTCGTCATTAGACAGTTCGGTATTATTTGAACGAAATACACGCATTCGCCTCATGGAAGCCACAACGGCGCGGGCGCGCGGGCATCTCGACACGCCGCGCGCCGCGCGCCGACAGGCGGCAGCTCGAGCGTCGCGTCGCACGCGAGTCGAGTCTCGCTCATTACTCGCCTCGTGCGTAAAACGCTTAATCTAAACAAGGTCTTACCGCACACCACAAGAGAAGAAGAATACAAAAAAAAAAAGTAATATTTTGTTTAAGTACTTGGTAATTGTTATGTCCTGAAACACAAATTCAACAAAATGTAAATAACACTGTTGCCAGAGGGAAAGAAAAAAAAAATGGTCAACCTGAAAATCAGTGTCAGGACTAAGATCTCTATCTAGTTCTGACTTATGCTGAGGTTTCGCCATTTTGTGAGGTGGCCAATTTATTGTAAAGTTTTTTTTAGTGTCTAATTGTCAAGTCTCTTTTTTTTGTGTTTTTACCAATTATGTTTTAAAATTTATTTTTCTTCACGTCACGTTACTATTTTTTATTTTTGTGTATGTCACCTTGCAAATAAAGTTATTTTTATTTATCATTTTTATTATTTTAATTTTTGCCGTATACTCATAAACCGCACATGTACGCGGCGGCTTGGCCGCACGCGTCTAAAGCGTCTTTTTTTAATGTAGGTATAGGCGGTAAACGAGCAGTCGGAGCTATTTTAATGACTACCGACGCCCGACGACATACGGATAGAGGCTATAAAGATACGCTGCCCTCCTTGCTTTCCACCTCCATGGACCACCGGCTACGTACGCACGAAACGCGACAGCACAGCTGTCATTACGCCGGTCTCGTGTAAGCGAGAGGTACCTCTACTGTCGGGCCGGAACAATTCGGCTGCATGCAGTATGGCACTACCTCTTACGCTTTAGTCGCTTTAGACGCTTAAGACGCGTGTGTCCAAGCCGCAGGGGCAGCCTTAAGGGAGAGGTACCGGGGCGGGGGTATCGGGCGTGCCGGCTCCACCTATTACTAAATACGAAGACGTGTTGTTGTTATAATAATAATAATATCTAAGGACTTTTCACACTACGTTAATCTAGCCCCGTGCTAAGTACCGTAAGGACTTGTGTTACGGGTGCTAGACAACGGAAATATATTTAATAGCTTCCGCCCGCGGCTTCGCCCGCGTGGATTTCGAACTTCAAAAATCTCTATAAATTTTAACTTATTATATTACTCTGATATGAAAGCTATATTATTGTAAAATTTCATGAAAATCCGTTCAGCAGTTTTTGTGTGAAATAGTAACAAACATTCTTACAAACTTTCGCATTTATAATATGAGTAGGACATTGAGTTATACGAGTATGTATACGTAGTAATAATAACTCAATGGAGTAGGATATGTTTAATAAATTTAAAAAATTTTATATATTTAAGATTCTTATTAAAGAACTAGGTACATATAATACACAGATAAACTTTCATGACCAAGGAGAAATTCGAACCCGAGACGGCTGGCGCAACATGCTCCGTTTATCCGGGCCCTGTACCACTGCGCCAATCTCGGCGTCGTTGTAGTTATTGTTATTGCTATTGTTATGTTATTCATGTTGGTACGTACAAAATCCATTTTCGGCGACACTTCAGGTATGTGCCGGAGCGCGATGCTTGTGCCCGTTCTTGTTTCATTGGACGAGAGTCTCAGCGGTATATTGTACTGCACGTTACCCCAAGAGTTGACGTTCGGTAGCAGCAACTCGTTCAGAACCAGAGGTTTTTTTGATGACATTTTATTAAAACTTAACTTTAAATTATAAAACTAATAAATTGTTCAAAATTGAAACAAATCAAAAAACTTCAAATATGTAGTAAAAAAAAGTATACCCATAGATAATGCAATACAAAAATACCAAAGAGAATTACAGATAATACGTAAAGGCTGTCAATCAAAAGGCTGGCAATTCAAAAATACCAAAGAGACTTACAGATAATACGGTAAGATCATAGATTTAGAATTGTTCTCACTACGTGAAAGATATGAGCGTGGGAGAGAGATATTCAAATTAAGTTGTAATCATCGGAAAGAAAAAGAGACAGTAGATGAAGTACTGGTGAGACATTATTTTGTCATAGCAAGAGACCACAGCGTACCGTATTCTCTGTCTACGGTACCACCTCTTCTACACCGTTGTATAAATTGTGCTTTTCTGTAGTTATCCAGATATCACATTTAAAAGTGGCATGTTGTGTAAATGGATGTAATGTTACACGACGGAATTAATCCGAATCAACACACTTTTCACAGGTAAATACGATTTTATTATTAAATGTTTTCGTACGATGTTTGCATAAATTTCAGCTAGTAATCAACCCAGAAAAAGATTTTAATAGTATTATATTGATTTACATTGTTCTGTGTATGTGTATTTCGTGATTTTATACAGAATCTGCGAAAAAATAATGTAAATTAGTAAATTATTTGGTTAAGATAGTGCTTGACGAAGCGTTGATGTTACGAGTATCGATAAAACTTAAATCCTTTTTAGTGACAGCATATTATTATGACATCGTGATTTTCATACAAAGTTATTCAGTCAAGTTTTATCAATGATAAATAATAGGAAGAATACATTTCTAACATCTCATAAATCAATATATTTTTAATAAGTGTTGAAATTGAAATACTGTCTGTGTACTGTAAAGCATTTTCTTGGTAATTGGGTAATTAATATCTTTTCTAGGTTTCCAAGCAATCCAGCATTGCGTGAAAAATGGATGCGGATTATAAACAGACCAGATTGGTCTCAAATAAGTACTCCAATATCTGCAGCAAACATTTTGAGGGCAATTGTTTCTTACAAAGGAACACCGCAGAGTTCTAATGAAATATTTTAATTTAAGATTTTTATTATTTAAAAACATTTTAAAAATACATAGATAAACCTAGGCGGGATTCGAACCCGCGATCACTGGCGCAACATACTCGGCTTATCTGAACCCTGTATCACTGCAACACCTATTGCCTTCTTGTCTATATTTTTATCGCTATAATATAATGTTTAAATACGTTACAGAATTTTCTATTTTTTACATTTATCCGTTATTAAATTTTCTCAAAACAGTCAATATCAATTTTATTTAATTCCTGAATATAGCTATACTACTGATTACACCACCGTGCCTCGGAAAGCACGTTAAGCCGTCGCGTCGGTCCTGACCCCTACGCTGCCGTCCCATAGGAATATGAGAATGAGGTTATAGATTTTCTATAACCTCTTGCACCGCACTTGTATTTGCGCGCACATGTGTGCAATATAATATGTCCTGCGCAGATGGTACGCCTATATAGACGGAAAATCCGCTAGGACGATAATATTATTGGTAGAGATAGCGCGCGTGACGGCCTTAAATTTACTCACTTATTGTTTATTAAAAATCCTTCGAACTGCAAATATCGACAATGTAAAAGTATTTTCTGGACAACACTATTTTCCACTCGCATTTAGACATTTACGAACACTTGTCAAAAATTGTTTTGTCGCAATCTTCGTTCTGACATTGTGTATTTTGTGCATTCTAAATTTATAGGTAAGATAAATAAAGTATATGAATTCTGAGGGCATATCAATATCCTTCTCTATACTAAACTCAACGAGCACCACATACTACGCACGTAACTTATATTTTAGCGTCAGGTATCTGTAGGCACCGATATTATATTGGAAGATGGTTTTATACGCTGTATACGCAGATCTTATTATTGTAGCTGCTTAGTGTGTGACAGCCTTAAGAAATATACTGCAATCTCTTTTATATGCTCTTTGCTGCAATCTAAATGCATATATGTCGTAGACAGAAGAAAACTAACTTCTTTTCTCTGTCTACGGTATTCTCTGTCTAAAATTAATGATTTAAGTCCTTTTTAATTTATTGTTTAAATAAAAAGTAACAGATTAACAATAGGGAGGCTTCTGAAAAATGATAGTATTTAGTCTTTGATCTCGTCTTTGATCAAGTTTCGCGGCTCGTGACCGTGAAACTTAGCGCTCTTTGGGGGAGGCCTATGTCCAGCAGTGGACGTCTTCCGGCTGATGATGATGATGATGATTATACATACTTAACATTACGCTTGCAAATAGCTTCTGTTTTTGTTTTGTTCTAAATCATGCTATCTCATCAGTAAATAAAAAAATAGTCTTGAAAAAGAATGTTGCGTGCGAGGATGTATCTGATTTGACTGACTGACGTAGGTATATGATGAAAATCACTCCTGTCGTTTTTTTTCGGGCTTTGGCCCACAACTCGTTCCCACCGCTGCTACTCCTGTGTCGCCAGGATCGACAGCGGCCACCACACTTGACCCTTTGATATGATCGCAGGGAGAAAGAAAGCCACTCCTTGGCACACCTTGTTAAAATATCTCCGAAAATTCCTTGTGATATGAAGTTATGAGTACAGATAAAGTTGAAGAAGTTCTCCAAGTGCCCAAAGGCTTTTTTATAGTATAAGGGAGCAAACGAGCAATCGGAGCCTTTTTCATGACCAACGATGCGCGACGCTCATAGAGATTATACAGATGCGTTGCCCTCCTTCCTCCTCCCTCCTCCACGGAACCCCGGCTATCTACCTCTAGCTTACACGATACCGGCCCCCGGTATTGTGTAAGCTAGAGGTACCTCCACCGTCGTGTCGGCCCAATTTAGCTTCATGCATGCATGCAGCGTGGCACTACCTCTTACTGAAAGCCTGTAAAGCTCCCATGTATTATCAAACAAAAATCATAGAAATCTATGTCACCGTAAGATTGTAAAAACCGTTAGTTTACAAAATAACTCGGAAGATTGTAAACTGTCGAAAAATTGTGAACTGTACAAACCATTCACAATTTAACGCATTATTTTTCGTTAGTTTATACAGGGTGTGGCGTAAAAAATGGATATACCGAAACCGGTCGATGCCCCCCCTTGTGGGCTATTTGAAAAAAGTATTTTTATTTTTTTTGATTTGAATTTTTAAAAAAAGTGGGATAAATAACATTTTTCCAAAATTAAGCGACTCTTACTCACTAATTTTGCTATAGTAGTCACAAATTTTGAAATTTTTGTAATTTGTTTTTTTTTATTATGCAGCTAAATAACTATTTCATTGATAACAATACAGAGATTTTCTATGATTGCATCAAAATTTAAAAAATAAAATAAAAATGATAACAATAAATCTTTGAATATTTGATTTACTAACTTTGTATGTCACTTGGCAAAAAAAAAATCTATAATAGTAAGCTTGCCCATTGCTTTAAAAACATGCATAGTTATTGCAGATTCTAAAAAGGTATAATACATGTTACATTTATGCCGATATCTTTAAAAAATATCAATTCAAGTTCTCGTTGACCATAATTTCTTGCTTCAGTAATCAAAGGAACATAATATAAAGGCCTACTTATCTAGGTATTACGGGTTGATCCTTTGTTGAATGCGTAAGAGCAGGTAGTCCCTATTGATAAGTCCATTTAGATAATGACCTTGTTACCACAACTTATTGTTGTATATCCCAATCAAGAGTTAAGACTTAAGGGTTATCTTTAGATAAAGACACAGCATTTTGGGGTAAACACTGCTTGTGCAACAGACATGGGTAATGCAATTTATTTCTTATGTAAGTAAATCAGTTTAAGTACCCAGTTAGTGTTCTTTAGACAATCGTCTCTTGCGCATACCTATCTGTACCTCCACGTGTTTGGTTTATTTAAAAAGTGAATTTGGTTTTCGTACTACGGACTCAGTTTTTGCTTACATTTTGCTGACATTTAGTGATATTATTTAATACTCTTACGCTACCACGCACTGTTAAAAAAAAAGCCACGCCATACGTACACCTTGATCGAGTATGCAAACATGCATCTTATT
>LUGF01051125.1:16132-38347 GCA_001625245.1 Calycopis cecrops | reverse complement strand
AAATTCAACCCCTAAGGGGGTGAAATAGGGTGTTGAAGTTTATATGGATTTCTTAGAAATTAACGCGGGTGAAACCGCGGGGCACAGCTAGTAAGTAATAAAGAGGGACTGCAGTTTCACATGGAACTGGGGGAGCTATCACCGCCACACACGGATTGCTCAAAGCAGGCAAGACTGTCAGCACGAGAGCAGCAGTGCAGTTGAAGTTGACCGCATCACCAATTCTTCCAGCAGTTCTTGACTGGTCGTTGAGAAGTGGGAATACATTTAAGGAAGAGCAAGCAGGCGGAACCTACCGCTTCAAGTGGTTAGTGTATGGTCGAGCAGCTATTTGCTGTCGATAAACTCGACCGTACGTTGGATACATAATATTTGGCCGCGACTGCAAACAGCTTGCGGTCCGTGTATTGAGAACAACAATTTTGTATTGAACCAGCAGATCTACCTATAGCGACCGCTTGAAGCTGTTGGCGCTGACTGCTCTATACTGTCCGTGTGTGGCGGACCTTAGAAGCCAGAAAGAGTCTTTACTTTTATTTCTTTTTATTTGACTGGGAAATACTTCATAACGGCGAACGTGATATGCAACAAACTTTACTAAAATGTCGAGAAAATTACCAGCGAGGTTGTGGACTATAAAAATGGCGCTGGGATGGTTTGACATGGGTGAATCCCCTGGGCATGTAGTAGGTATAATAACTAACCCAAATGTTGTAAACACTTCGTTACTCCGATGTCTTACTTCCTTATCAAACTGTGTTGCCTTTCGAAGACCGTAGTAGGGGTCCAAAGCGTAAGTGTCCTGAAGCATTTCGTAGTTCAGGTCGGTGTTCAAACACATCACCCCTACCACTTGATTATGGCACTAAAATGGTTAATTAATTATGCGTATTAAAATAGAAGGTATAAGCACGATCCCTACTAATATTGTAAATGTGAATGCCAGTTTGTTTGTTGTTTGAACGCTTTCATGCCAAAACTATTCAATCCAGAATGGGTAAATGGCATAAATAGTGAAAATGAAATTTTGCATGTGTTTTTAGAGATAGAAAAGACATTGAATGCTTTTTATTTAAAAATAAATATGGACGAAGTTTTAGGTAAGAGGTAGTGGCACGCTGCATGCATGCATGTAGCCGAATTGGGCCGGCACGACCGTGGAGGTATCTTTCACTTACACGAGACCGGCGTAAAGTGAAGTGCTGTGCTGTCGCGTTTCGTGCGGTGTGTAAGTAGCCGGAGGCCCAAGGAGGTGGGAGGAGAAAGGAGGGCAGCGCATCTGTGTAGCCTGTATGCGGATGTCTATAAGCGTGGGTAGTAGTGAAAATTTCTCCGACTGCTCTTTGCCGCCCTATACCATAAAAAAGGAAGTCGAGAATAAAAGGTGTATCT
The DNA here is from genome assembly GCA_001625245.1 of Calycopis cecrops. Classification (NCBI taxonomy): domain Eukaryota; kingdom Metazoa; phylum Arthropoda; class Insecta; order Lepidoptera; family Lycaenidae; genus Calycopis; species Calycopis cecrops. The sequence goes on along the minus strand of LUGF01051125.1, from coordinate 36,955 downwards.
AATTAAATATTTATTTTGATAATTTAATTTAAGTAAATTATTTCACTGGATTACCTCGGCGACAATAATATGTCTATTCATTTCAGGATGGCGGCCAATAATTTCGCTTACGTAATAGTTGCCGTACAACTCTTGAAGCCAAGGACAAATCTGTCCCAATATCTCTACAATGTCGTCGTTATCTTCTTCTCTGAAAGGAATATTTCAAACAACAACCTGAATAACTTTTTATAGCATAGGGCAGCGGTCGCCAACCTTTTGGCAGGCAAGGACCGCCTTTTTTTGGTCTTTCCTCCCTAATAACTTATTTATAAGGCATTCGCGCCGCAAGTAGGGCCGCTGGTTGCCGACCGCTGGCATAGGGTACCTATAGGAGGACAATCTCAGATGCGTTGCTCGCTTACTCGTTGGCAGAGGAAGGAGGGCAGGCAACGCATTCGACAAAAGTCCTTGCCTTATGCGCGTCGGTAGGTACTCATTAAAAGACTCGGACTGTTCGTTTGACCCCATGTACTACAAATATATATAATTCTCAGTATAACAGGAATAAGAGGTTCCGCGTATGACTGGATTCAATCATATCTAAAAGACAGACAGCAATATGTAAAAATTAGTAATTACGTAGGTAAAAACAAAATAATATTTCCGACCAGAGTAGGTAGGTACAGAGAAAATAGATTTGGTATACCGCAAGGGAGTATTCTAGGCCCATTACTTTTTCTAATCTATCATTTATATCAATGACTTGCCCGACTCTACAAATCATGATTGTATACTTTTTGCAGATGATCATCATCATAATCATCATCATCTCAGCCACAGGACGTCCACTGCTGAACATAGGCCTCCCCCATAGATTTCCAAATCGACCGATCAGACGCAACCTGCATCCATCGACTCCCCTCAGCCTTTCTCAGATTGCATTGCAGATGATACACTACATTGTTAATTAAATCGAAATATTTCAATAACATTGAAAAATAAGCAAATAATACAATCAAAGAAGTAATTAAATGGCTCAATAAAAATAACTTAAGGATAAATTCATCAAAAACTAACATTGTAGGTACATTTTCAAACTTATAACAATATAAAAAATCAAGAAAAATATATATTAATTACGATAGTATTATGATTAAGTAAGTAGATGATACTGCTTTCCTCGGTATCGTAATAAATAAACATTGTAAATTGAAGGCACATATCGCTGAATTATGTTTAAAATTAGATAAATACGTATATGCAATAAAGCGTATTCGACAAATAGTTTCGATGGAAGCAGCAGTATTAGCTTACCATGGTTATGCCTCAAGTCTGCTAACATATAGTTTATTTCTTTATTTCTTTGGGGCAATTCAACACATAGGTACGCATTTAGCGCAAAAGCGTTGCATAAGATCTATATGTAATGCAGAATATAATGACAGCCTCTATTCAAAAGACTCAAAATATTGCCAATTCCATGTTTATACATTTTGAAATATGTATTTTTGTTAAAGAATATCCTCAATATTTTAAACACACAACAGATGACAATTTACGATCTAGACATAAAACTTTATATACCCAAACAAGGGTTAGCTTTGTTTAGGAAAAAGTGTACTGTTCTGCCATGCGGATTTATAACCATCTACCAATGGCCAGTTATAATATAACGCTTGCTTCTTTTAAAAGATATTTATTTCAATTATTGCTTGATAAATTATATTATAACATTAATGAATTTTTAAATGTCAAATTCTAATATTAATTATACATACTCAATATACTTTACTTGACTACTAATTTAATAATAATATAATTGTTGATTATAATAATATGACATTCTAGGTGATTTGACTAATTTCGACTTGAAATATAACTTTTTAATGATAACAATATAGTAAGCAATATAAAATTTCTTTAATTGACTAGACATTGTATTTATTATTTTTAAACGAAATAAATTATTGTATTGTTATCGTAGAATATTATTATGTTGTTGATATAAAATAAAATTTTGATTAAGTATCAATGTACCTATTAGACATTTGCACGCCGAAAAAGCTGAATATGTTGGAAATGTCCTAATGTTTGTATTATGTTATCATGTACACATATTTAAACAAATAAAGTAATTGAATTAAATTGAATTGAACATTTCTTTTAGAAAAAAAATAAAAATATTTTTAAATATACTTTAGAAACTGTAACTATTTGTTGTACGGGTACAGGACAATAATGATATATATAAAAATATTATGTTATATATTATGTTTATATTTACCCTATTTCACTACTCCGGGCCATATGTAAAACCTCAGCAAGGTCTCAGATATAGATAGATAAAATATTTTACAACAACATTAGTTCTACGACCTTTAACAATTCGCTGTTTTGTTTTTTGATCTAAAAAGAAATATGAATTAAATTTTACGTCCCAGCATTATAAGTGCATCGCGTACGGTACGGTAGATAAGGTCAACAAACCGTGCGAAGCTGTCCAAATGCGCAGGTCGCGCCACGGCCGCGCAGGGCTTACAAAATATGTCACAACAGTACATTAAAAACTATTAAATCATTTAAAAATAATTTATGGAATTATGTGAAAAGTAGAAGAATTTGTGTTGTAAACAATTTTTCTTCTCTCTCTTCTATCCATATCAGAGAACTTGCTGGTGATTTAAAAATAACCATGTAATGTTTTTCTATAATCACACACTCAACAACTTTATATCAAATGTCATTACAACTACCTACTGTTTTACTACTATTTCTATTGCTATTTTTATTTCCGGCTCGTGTAGGCCCAATTCCACTGCATCATAACACCGCCTCATACTAAGATATTTTTTTTTAATACGTACACTGCTCTTCGTACATTAAGCCGAGGAATGAAGGCGCTCCGCAAAGCTGTGTGGAGGCAGATTTGTTTATCGCAGCTGTCGGTCCGTTGTGGGATGACCTTTTTCATATTTTTTAATGTTGTCGTGTACCTTGCCAAGCTATCTGCAAAATATTGTGTCAAAAATATTGTTATTAATTTTTACAGGTTGCCATATAAGTTGATAAGCAGAAAACCAGTAATAGACCTTAGGGAAAGTAGAAAAATATTTCAAACAAATTCAAAAAAAAATAATTCAGTACAGTCAGTTAAAGATAGACAATGATGAGCAAGAAACACAATTTTTGCCATAATGTTGCACAACATTTTATATTTTCTTAAAAAATTATTACAATTTGGGTTGTATTTCATTGAGGGGCTATTCAGGATAATATTACAAAAAAAAATATCAACAAAAATTAAGAGTTCTTGCCCAATGTGATCGAAAGTTCAACATAGGGTGTACATTTTTCGTTTTTTCTAATGGACTGTAACTTTAAAAGTAGATAGAATAAAAAAAAATATAATTTTCCGGTGGCCCATTAAGGAGGTAGGAGGTGAAGAAAGGCAACGCAGCCTTGTTTGTGTGGATGTTAATGGGTGTCGATAGTCATTGAAAGAATTCGACGGTTCGTTTGCTCTCCTATAATATAAAAGAAACAAGAAAAAAGCCGCCTTTCGCTGTGTTGCTTAATTTTCCTTGTATGTGTTAATTGTCGTGCTTCTTGAAATGTGACGTCACAAAATTCCAACCCCTCACGCTTATGGTGACGTAATCTATTAACCCTTTAGGTATTCAAGAACGTACCCTAAATGTTAACCCCCTTTTCAGGTAACACTGGAAAGGAAACATACGACCTAGAATAACCCACCTTTCGAACATTTGGGAGGCTGCACAAGGACTATATGCAAAATGTAGGCGTCGTTGGTGAACACAGACACCAACGCCTCATCTAAAAAGACATCGTTGTATTCGTCGATGCAGTACATGAAATGGATGAAGAGGGTGTTGCGGGCCAAATAAAACTTTCTGAAAATAAAAAACGTACATAATTAAAATCAGGTGTCTGCACTGATATTTTAATAAGAAGTAGCGATACGCTGCATTGCATTTTTCTTATGGTATAGGAGGGCAAACAAACAGTCGGAACCCTTTTTACGACTATTGACGTTCATAGATATTCGCAGAGGCTACACAGATGCGCTGCCCTCCTTTCTCCTCCCACATCCATGGGCCACCGACTACTTACACGCCGCACGAAATGCGATAGCACAGCTGTCGTTGCCGGTGTATGTCCAAGTAACGTATTTAAGTGATCACCCGGATATCGACATTCCTTCTTTAGTGTTTACACTAGCGCTTTAGTGATTACACTAAAGGAGGAAAGACAATCTCCGCGCAGTGGCCTACCCGGATAGTCAACTGCCCCGGGCTGACGACTGCTGTTCTCAGGACTTGTCATCTTGACGTCAATTTGAATTTAATGGAATGGAATGAAAATAATATTGAATGCTATCCAAGCAAAAAACAGAATTCAAAAAGGCTAGTGATGCCGCTCGATATATTATATCGATAGACTATCGATAGTGTAGTCTAGAGTAAATTAGACTAGACTGTAGTACTATCGATATCCCAACTGATTATCGTGGTCAACTATCGATAGTTCGGCATCACTAAAAAAGACCTACTAATATAAAAATGCAAAAGTTACTGAACGAACGAAAAACTATTGAGCTCAAATGGATGATATTTGACACTTTCCAATGAGAAAAAATATTACAATTTGGGACACAAATACACTGTTATTGCCCTAAAAAATAACCTAGAACTAGTAACTAGTAAATAAATGTTACGCCAAGTGCGTTTACTTTTGAAGTCATACTAGATAGCTCGATGCACAGGGAGCAGAACTAGTATCTAGTAAATAAATGTTACGCCAAGTGCGTTTACTTTTGAAGACATACTAGGTAGCTCGATGCACAGGGAGCAGAACTAGTATCTAGTAAATAAATGTTACGCCAAGTGCGTTTACTTTTGAAGACATACTAGGTAGCTCGATGCACAGGGAGCAGAACTAGTATCTAGTAAATAAATCTTACGCCAAGTGCGTTTACTTTTGAGACATACTAGATAGCTCGATACACAGGGAGCAGAACTAGTATCTAGTAAATAAATGTTACGCCAAGTGCGTTTACTTTTGAAGACATACTAGGTAGCTCGATACACAGGGATTCGTAGAGCACAAATCTCTAGTAACTAATGATAACTAATAATAATAATAATAAAGGTAATGTAATTTCTGTGAAGTTTTACATATTAAGTTAGTCTAGCCCCGTAGTAAGTACCTGCCGGAACTTGTGTTACGGGTACTATACAACGGAAATATATTTAATATTATTAGTATGTTTTATATATTAAGAAAATTAATATATTTATGACTTATTAAAGGAATACATATACATATATATCCATGACCTAGGCGGGATTCGAACCCACGACCTCTGGAGGAACCAGCGTCTCTTATCCGAGCTTGTCGTCACCAATGTATGTATACTAGAAGTTTCACCCACGTAAGTTTCGGTCTGAAAATATCTAGATGAAAAATAGATGTTGGCCAATACTCAGACCTACCCAATAGGCACACAAAATTTCATGAGAATCGTTGGAGCCGTTTCGGAGGAGTGGTTACTAACATTGTGAGTTGGGACACAAGAATTTGATATACAGATGTTTGGACACCTGTTTTAATGTGGGATAGGATACATTAGTAGTAAGAAGGACCACCTGTATAGAGCTTTGTAGCTATAATGTATATTCCAATAGTAATGTTAAGAACTCACTCAAACATATTTCTGATCCACATTTCCCAGCCCGCCGGGTCCACGCCGGGCACGTTGGGATGATCGCGCAGAGATATGAAGCCGACAACTTGGTTCTTTTTATCGATCATGCATAACGCCAGCGTCGATAATTCGCTGCGAACATTTCATGCAAATATAAAAAACCGGCCAAGTGCGAGTCGGACTTGCGCACGAAGGGTTCCGTACCATTATCTACGAAAACGGGAGCTTATCTTTTGTATGGGAGCAAAAATCACGTTTATTGTATGGGGGCTTCCTTAAATGTTCATATTATTTAATTTTTTTAGTATTTGTTGTTATAGCGGCAACAGAAATACACCATCTGTGAAAATTTCAACTGTCTAACTATCAAAGTTCATAGGATACAGCCTGGTGACAGAAGGACGGACGGACGGACGGACGGATATCGGAGCCTTAGTAATAGGGTCCCGTTTTTACCTTTGGGTACGGAACCCTAAAAATGTGTGTGCTTTAGAACACACGACTGCAGTAAAACTTCATACACGAAGCATACCTGGCTATGAGAGGAAGATAGAAACAAAATGAAAAGAATCTCCTACAGTAATATAATGAACCTAACTCTCTTTATTTTTCTGTCTTCACTAACTTACACTAGAGAGATACCCGCTCTCGTCACAAATTCACCAGCTTACTCCCCAAGTCAAGCGTGTAAAGAAGTTTTACTTCTAAAAGGGTGTGTCTAGGGAATGCAATCCCGCAGGAAATTCTCAATCCCGGTATGATAATTGATTGAAAATATGTTGAATGATTGATTGAAAATATGTTCTTAAAAACGTTAAGGTGTCGATTGTTTCATCTGCTAAACGGCTCCTGACTATACAAACTAAATGATCAGCAGCAGAAAATGCTCGTTCTGCTAATCATCGCGTCGTTCGTAATACATGATTTTCGCTTCTCTGCAATCCCGCAAATCCCGCGCGAGATCCCGCTCATTTCACGAACGGGATTAATCCCGCACATGGCATGCGGGATCCCGGTATCCCGGTATTGCATTCCCTAGGTGTGTCTGACAGCTCCGACAAGCGACTGGAACTTACTCTTTAAGGGGAAATTGGCTTCAAATTTGTCAGTCCGTGCTCACATATATTCAAAATTTCATCTTTGAATTCAATTAGAAAGAGGTAGTGCCACACTGCTTGTTTGCATGCAGCCGAATTGGGCCGGCACGACCGGGGACGTACCTCTCACTTATACGAGACCGGCGTAAAGTGACAGCTGTGCTGTCGCGGTTCGTGCGGTGTGTAAGTAACCGGTGGCCCATGGAGGTGGGAGGTAAATGGAGGGCAGCTCTATGCGGATGTCTATGACGTCGGTAGTCATGAAAATGGCACCGACTGCTCGTTTGCCCTCCCCCCCCTTGACAATAATAAACAAAAAAAGAAGTATACTAAATTCGATCATGGAAACACGATTAAAGAGATATATTTCGATAGAAATAAATCGCCATGTCGCCTAAGAACGTACATAATAATGTAACTTGCCCTGAATAAAGATTTTTCTATTTCTATTTCTATTTTACATTACTGTAAAGTAATGCAAGAGTCCATTCACTAGGTATATCATAGAATCACACCAAGTTAGCTTCGGAGACACCATGTCACGTAAATATTCACTCACATAAGACTACCGATATCCACATCTTGGAACAGAGCTTCCGTATTTTTACCATCAATAATTGCCTGAATGTCGCTGACATCTCCATCCACAGCCCTTCTGAACCTCCTGCCAGATGGGCCCACCTTCAAATCAAAGTATATCGACATAGTTATATCAGTGATATAATACTTCAAAATCAATTAGGCCATGAGAAAAATAAAACTCACTGTGCAATGAATATATACATTACAGCCATAATGTACACGTTTAATGCTAACAATTAAAATACGTGAAGTGCATAGCAATCTTTTAGGGTGCGAAGGTGCAGATACGTATGTTTAAACAAATGCCGTTTTGTTCGTCCAACCTGTAAACCACTTTAGAGCCGCCACACACATACTACTATTATCATCGGCGAACCGCGGAAGGCGTTGTGACATTTTTTGATTGCAGCGAGTAGACGCAGCGCCCACTTACGCCGAACGCGGCGATTTATTCGCGAAGCCATTGGCAACTGCGAGCTTTAGAGTCAATTCACACCAAAAGCGCGGCAAAGTGCAGCGAAACGGAGCGCAGTTTATGTGTCATATGAATTTCAACTATATTTTCATTTCTATAGTACTTATTATCGAATTCTCGCGACTTCTGGAGCATTCCAGCGACTTCTCGCGCATTGACTTCGCGGCAATCCGCGCGTCTCGTTCGAGTCTCATGCGATAATGAGTATTACAACAATGATTATAAAGTTGAAATTCATATGACACATAATTATACTGCGTGAATTGACCCTTACGTATCGAGCATCGAAGGAATCGCTAAATCGCACAATTCCGATACCGCGACTGAGCGCAGAGTCGCTAAATAGTGGTGCAGCAGCATCATCGATGCAGTTGCAAAATTGCGAATCGCCGTTGCTAAAAGAAGCGTGTGTACTGTAGACCTAATTTATGGGTGGGGCACACTTCCGATGCCTTAAACAAAGGCATTTTGCTTTAAGACCCAGAATGTCCTTTAGGAATTTGTTATTGGACATCAATGAATCGAAGTGGCATATTGCCGAAAAAAGTAATGATTTTGTTGAAATATTGCAAGAAGCAACTTACAAAAAATTAATAATATAAAATAATAATTGTCACCATCTAAATTATTATAATTATGATAAAATTACTAATTTAATTAAAATATTACAAATATAATTAAAAAAAACACTTATTAAAAATTATCAAATAAAATTATGAATTGAACACATCATAGTCAGAATAATATAAGCTATTTTACGTAGTACCTACTGGTGAACTTTTCAAGACAAACATATTAATTGTTCTTTTTTTTTGATATCGCAGGGGAATACCCTTAGAAGCAATCATCAAGATGGATTTGCCAGCTCACGAAGATCGAAAACAAGGCAGACACGAATGCCAGTGAATTAGTGCGTGCGTGGGTAGTGCAGTCCGCTTTGCTCTCACCGCTCGGGCCTGCTTCGATACGTGAAGCCCTCTCTACCCAGGGATAGTGCCCTTTTCAGGGCGCGAAAAGCCTAACGTATTAATAGAGGCACGTTTAAATTGCAAGTAAATATTAATTCATTTAAGAGTTCAAGCTTTTTACTAGGGGACGGTAATAAATCTGAAATTGTTGAAACTTGATGGACTGAATAAGGTAGGTAATCTGGAGTGTTAAAGTCGCCTATAAGTAATAAAATATCACTAGGAATGTTATTTCAAGTCTCTTCAAGTCGCGCTCGGGCACATACCTTCAGTGCCTGCAAAACAAATCGTATGTACCCTATATCTATTGCGTAACATATCTATATGTATAGTATTTTTTGATGTAGCTTAGGTCAAACGAGAAGTGTGAGCCATTCTCACGGCTACCGAGCCTTAGACAATAGACCCATAGACATCTGCACAGAGGCTATACAAGAGCGTTGTCCTTCATCCTTCACCATTCTACAAGGGGCACCGCATGAATTGCGACAGCACTGATCGCGGTTGTATTTTCAGACTGTAACACACACTCCGATTGAGCACGAGAGAGACATGCTGGTGGAGAAGGAGACTTACAGGACGTGGTCCTGCAGCAGGGAGTACGACGTGAACCCGAACCCCAACAAGGCGATGGAGAGAGCCGACTGCGCCATCAACTGCAAGCGTGTCAGCTATATGACAGGAGTGGAGAAACGGGTAGGGACGTGTACTTATTAATAATGGTGCCCTAGCCCTAGAATAACTAGATGCATACATATTATAGTGTATAAGTACCTATGTACGCAGACACTAGTGCAATCTCTATTCCCTCATTCTCATATTCGATGGGACGGCCATCCGATGCAACTGCGGAGAAATTAGGCGCAGGACGCCGGCTTGACGTGCTCTCCGATGCACAAGGCAGTCAAACAGTGTCCTCATAGCCGAATTTCGGCCACAGTGGTTATTTCTATAGAGACAAGCCGATGGCGCCTTTCTGATAAGAAATATGTTTAGATGGTTTAGATGGATGGATGGTTTCATACGACAGGACGCACGTATGAAACCACTATCAGATGGCCCTTTTTTGGCCTTTAAATGCAGTGGAAGCATAGTACTTCTATGAGTGATCGTCGAGGACTATTGGTTTGGGATTGACCCTCCACTCAACCGCAAATGGGAGAAATACAACATAACAACAGATGGTATATTTAATACTTATAATAACTAATCTAACTATTATTAGCATGGCAAACAGATGAGTGATAACCCATGCTAGTTATTTACTAAACCATAAAAAAGATTAAATATACTGTCACATATAACTGCATTACAGCCGAAATTGGTAGGCACAACCGGAGATGTACCTCTAGCTTATATAATCCCGCTTAATGAAACGACTCTGATTAATATTTTGTCCCTTATGATTTCTTGGACAAAAGTCAATAAGAGTGTGTTTTAAATTTTATCGTCTAATTTTAATATTTTGTTAAATAAACATCGATTTGAAATGGTTCGTAAAAACACATACTTAGATCGTTCGAACGCGGAGAGCTTAACGACCTCTAACAGCTGGTCGTGTTTCGATTTAACTGTTTATCTCTTTATTTTAAATAGTACCATATGTCATACTTTATTAAATGATTCGACTAACACACTTATTATTATTATTTTATGATATAGGGGGCAAACGAGCAGTCGGAGCCATTTTCACAACCATGGACATTCACATATAGGCCATACAGATGGGCAGCCCTCCTTTCTTCTCCCACCTCCATGGACCACCGGCTACTTACACATCTCACGTAACGCGACTGCACAGCTGTCACTTTACGCCGGTCTCGTGTAAGCGAGAGGTTCCTCCCCGGTCGTGCCAGCTCAATTTGGCTGCATGCAAGCCTGCAGTGTGGCACTACCTCTTACTAATGTACTCGTATCACTTTTTATAATCAATAATTAACAGATTAAAACTTTCCGTTCATACTTTGGAGAGCTTAAAACAGTTGAAATAAACTCGATAGCAAAAAAATCGCACACTACCTCAATTTTCATTTCAGAGTGCTCTTTGTTAAATGGCGCTTGTTTTCGAACTCTATTTAAAAAAAAATTAAAGTGCACACTGTTAGCTTGAAAACAACATGAAACACTTATACATAATCCTTAAAACCATTGCAGTAACGACAAAAGAAAAATGGGATAGGAAATCGACAGTTTCCGATAGACCCGTTCCTAGAACTCTGAATAGGTATAAAAGGCTGTTTTCGTGGAAAAATAAAACATTTTATGTTTTGTAATATTGTGTATTTCCTCCTCTAGCTATAATTACTACTTCCATGCGCTATTTCGTTGACCTTATTAGAGAAACAAGAAATTCTTGAGGAATACTGTCCCATTCTTCCTTTAGTGCCATTTGCAGCTCAATGACATTAGTAGGAGCCACATTTCTGGCCCGTACCCTTTTTTGAGCTCGTCCCATAAGTGCTCTATGATAATGGGGTTAAGGTTGGGCCAGCCATAACCAACACATCAACCTCCTCCAAGTATTGTCGTACTAGAGTGGCGGTGTGCGGCCTGGCGTTGTCGTACATAAATATGAAGTTTTCGCCGACAAATCCCATAAAAGTAACCACGTACTCTTTCAGTATCACTTCCACGTATCGTCGAGCTGTCAGGCTTCTTAATTGGCGGCCATTATTGTGCCCACTGATGAAAACCAACTTGGTTTTCGCGACATTTAGTGACATGCCTCGCCAGAACATGCACGATCCACTGCTGCATGCAACGCCTTCTGAATGTTGCTTGTATTGGGCGAATCGTTCATTTTGTCTTCTGTAAATTTTCCCGCGTCCGTTGTTATCATGAAGTCTTATCCTGCACTCGTCAGAGACCAGTACCGTTCCCCATTGGCTCGTCGTCTAATTTATATGTTTTCGAGCGAACTGTAGCCTTTCTTGCCGGTGAGATGGGGTCAATGTCGGTCCAATAGCTGATCTGTGCGCAGTTAGGCCTCTTTCAGCTAGTATTCTCCTAACCGTCAAACGACTAATCTCCACTTCATGGAGTTATTGACCCCGCTGAACAGAATTGAAACGCAGAATCCTTAATGATGACGTCACAAGACGGTCGTCATGATGCGATGTTGAATATTGACCGGTTCGATAAATGACTTTTTGCGCTGCAAGTTGATATGCAAACGATGCAATTTCACCAACCCTTTTTACCTGCTCTTAATCTCTTTTAATTAGAATGCAATTAGTGAATACCGAGGCATAATCTCCTCCATTATTCTTTTGTCGCTACTGCTATGGATTTATGGGTTACTAGCTGTTGCCTGCGACTTCGTTCGCGATTACTGAGTTTCCCGCAGGAATTATCAATTTTCCGGGATAAAATATAGCCTATACGGATTGGGAAGAATCCCTACTAGTAATGGTAAAAGAAATTTTGAAATCGGTCCAGTAGTTTTTGAGCCTATTCAATACAAACATACAAAAATACAAAGGTTTCCTCTTTATAATATTAGTATAGACGGATAAGTGTTTAGTGATGTTTAAAAGATAACAATGTGCACTTTAATTATGTTAAAATAGGGTTTGAAAAACAAGCGCCATTTTAAAAAGAGTACTCTGATACGAAAATTGAGGTAGTGTACGATTTTTTGCTCTCGAGTGTAGATTATATTTTATTTCTGTAAGTTACAATAAAATAGACTTTCCTAACTTTTTGGAATAATACTGTCTAGAATCTAGAATCTGTACTAGAATAGCTTAGATCATTTACTAAATGATCTAAGTAGAATAGTCACAAAAAATGGTAAATTGAAAAACTTCTACCAAAAAACTAATAAATTTGATACTTAAACTTACGGATGGAAAGATAAACCGGGAATTTCCTTATCGCTATCACTCCTGCAGCCAAAGCCAGCTTCAAAGCAAACACAACATAAAACTATTATAGACCGTAGACAGAGAATACAATAGACGAAGCGTAGACAGAGAATACAATTCTCTGTCTACGAGACGAAGGCTTAGCGTGGCCACATGAGATAGCAGTATTGACATTGTTGACAGTCTTGACACTGATTGTTGAAATTGTTGACATTGTGTTGAGTGTTCACATTAAAAGAAAAATTCCCTAAATTTAATTCTTTAATATTTTCTAGTGGCTTTAAAATTGTTCAATACGGGGTAAATAAATAAAAGATTTTTTAAAATAAAAAGATATATAATAAAAATATAACATATTTAATTTATTGCTCCATAAACCAATTTTTTATGCATATTTCGTATTTTTACTACAGGCTCAATTAGGCTTCACTCCTATCCGATTCTATCCGAAACTTTTATTTCTCATTCGATACTGATACTTTTTTATCTCGGATATCCGTTAGTTTCGTTGTTTTGGTGCCCACGAAGTCACTTTTTCCAATGCGATAGACTTGTAATGGTATTTTTTTTGCACTTTCTAATAATATTAATGTAATCTTTTACCGTATAAATTCTTTCATGATATTTTAAGGTAGTTTCTATCTTTGATAAATCGGTATCGTTTGGTAAAAATGTGTGTCCTGATTCTAAATACTTAAAAGTTATTGTTTTTAATGTAGGATGGGAATCCAAAACTGCTTTTAGCATCAATATTATTTTGATGTTGCGGTTTTGTCCTCCACAACAATCACTCCAGAGTACGAGGTGTTCCACTTTTGAGTTCAGTTTATTTTTTATAAATCTAGAAATGCATGATCCTACTTCTTGGGAACCTCGACCAGCTTCACCCTCAACCCACACATAACAATGACCAATATTGTCTGAACTCGTGTGTAAGGAACAGTTGTAAAACCAAAGTTGTCGTTTATAAAAAACTACACTTGTTGGGATTCGAGGTAAGGGCAATGTTTTTTCCATGTGAAAAGAAATACACTCAAAGTTTTGTTCAATCTTAGCCTTCAACATGTCTTCATTCATAGCTCTCCTTAAATCTTCAGCTCTCTTAAGGTGTGCTTCATTTTATACAACTCTGGGTTGTTTTTTAATAATGATAATAAGTAATTTGAAATAAAATACAACACTAATAAAACACTGTGGAATGTTGTGCTTTGGATTGTTTTTGTTGGCAGATTTATTGGAATAATTTATAAAAAGTATATATCGAAAACAATCCAAGCATACTGGGTCTTTTTTATTAAATCTAATCACAAAGTAAGTGAATAAGAAAATAGTACCAAGCAGAGTGGATCGTTTTTGGGTTTTTACCAAAGTTTAGATGGTAGGAATAAAATTCTTCAAAAGGATCCAAAGGCTTTGGTTCATTTTACTGATTTAGTTAGTAATGCTTGATAAGAACCACAAAGATTGGATTGTTTTAAGTGAAAAAAAAAAAATTCGGGCTCATGATGGATATGTGGGTTAATTATGATATTCAAAAGCAACTAAATTAGGCTATTTTTGAGTGAGTCTTTTTAACTGATTAAAAATATTGATATTTAGCATCACTTTGGTGCACTAATATCATTTTTGACAATGTTGTGGGTTGGATCCTTTTCGCTTAACTGCGTCCAATTGGTATGTATACTTTGTTGTTTTTAGGGGTATTATTATGATTGCGTTATATTTATTTGATGCCAGTAATATTTATGACAAAATTGTTCGTACGCACGAAAGTTCCTTAAATTGACCACGAGGTCGCTATAATAAACTACACCAGTAACACTACGAATGTTATCAAGCACTACATTTCTCTCAGCTTGCCAAAGACTACACTCCCATAGGATGTGGTGTGCGGTTTGTTCATGTACGTCGCTTTCTATTGAGCAATCACAGAAGGGTGACTGTACCAGTTTAAAAGTAAAGAGTTTACTTTTAAAATTGCCGTGACTAGTTAAAAATTGAGAAACGTAATGATTAACTTCGAGCCAGGGTTTAGATAATCGTTCTCGCACGCATGGAAAAAAGTTATATTAGTGACGTCCTTTAGTTGTATTAGACCAACGATCTTGCCATTCATTAATTGTTTTGGGTGGTTACATCTATGGGATTAAATAGTTTTGTTGTCTTCTGTCTGTCTTGGTGTCCTAAAAAGTTTGTGAGAGAGAGGTTTTTCGAGTTATAGTACATAGCTGTTCGACGTTGAATCTCAAGATCAACTGGTAAAACTGGAAAAACTGGTAAGGCCTCTGTGCTGACGGTGCGGTAAGCTTCACATAAAAATATTAATGCCAGTCTTTGACTTTGTAGAAGTTTAGGTCGGGCTGCGCTTATAGTAGCCCTGTCTGCCTACACTGGAGATCCGTAGCATAAGGTTACTAGATAAGTCGCATTGTATATCATTTTAAGGTCTTAAATGATAGGCCCCACGTAGATGTCGATATGTTAGTAAAGGCGTGAAAGTTTATTTTAGCTCTTTCTCCAGTTTGTATAATATGTTCTAAGAACGTGAATTTATTTTCGATGACTAGACCTAAATTTGAGACGGTTTCTTTGCATTTCACTGATACGTTATTAAGTTTAATACGAGGAGTTGATTCTAACGAGCCTTTCAAAAGTATTGGAAAGATTTTGTGAGGTGCAAAATCTAATTTATTTATTTTTCCCCAGGATTCTATTGAACTAAGACATTTGTTTGATTTAACCTCTATTTGTGATCGCGAATTTGCCTGCGTATCCTACCAATGTACATAACGCTGGGAGTGGTAGCGAAAAGTCATCGAATCCTATATTTCATATTATTATATAAGGTGATAGTACTGAGCCCTGTGGGCTGCCTCGGGTCAAATTTTTCATGTAGGAAAGATGGCCGAGCTGCAGTTTAGCTGTAACGTTTACAAAGTAAGAATAAATTAAGGAAAATATATTTGAGTAGCATCCCCTGTTTTTTAATTTAAGTAGTAGCATTGGCCACCAGGCGTTATCGAATGCTCCTGATATGCCGAGAGATATTCCAGCGACATAATTAGTGTCTGATTGAACTACTGTTTTCCGTGCCACGATGACGGCATCTACTGTAGATCGCCCTGCGGTAAAACCGTATTGTTGATTGTGGAATGTGATTCCTCCTGAGATTAATCGATTAACAGTGAGCCGTTCTAGCAATTTACCTAAAGTAGAAAGTAACGTTATGGACGGTACGATTTCGGTTCATTTGGGGGATTGTTACCTGGTTTACGAATAAGTTTTATTCTACCGCTACGCCATATTTTTGGAAATGTACCTTCAGAGATGCAGCGATTGAGAACAATGATATGATGATGTAATGGAGCAGCCGGCAGTCATACATGCCTGTTTAATCATTAAGTTAGATATTTTATTTACTCTGCAAGATTTTTTAATTTTCCATTCGTAAGTATCACATTTATTAGTTTTTTTGCTAGAAATTTTTCAATTTACAACTTTTATATAATATTCACATATTCTTGAATAGATACTGTTATACCAAAGTAAAATATGCGTCTATTTTGCCAAATTTGTGCTGGGGAAATTGATAGTATAAAAACAAAAATAATATGGAAATTAATTATTAATATTACTTACATAGTATTAATTAATTTTGTTTAATATTCCTTGACAAATTAATAATAATTTAAATCTTAAACTTCTAGATATCCCGTAAAACTAGAATTTTGAGAATTATGGATTACAGTAATGAGAAGAAACAACTGTCTGCTCAATAAAAGCTCTAAAATGTGCAGCAGCCACTTTCATAATAGTTTTTCTGTGAAGATAGGAAATAAAACGTATTTATATCTGAAACTTTTCCTAATAAGGTAAGAAATTGTCAATATACAGGATTACCCACTCAAAAGCAAGATACAGGGAGACTCATATTCCTGCGTAAAGACAACCTCATTCTAACATTCGTGTTGTATACTAATAAACACATAGCTTGCATTAAGTGAAATAATCCCTATTAGGTATTCAATAATTTATTACTTTTTAACGACTCGGTGTAATTTTTGATTGACTCTATATCTTTTTTGTAGCATAAGAGGGCAAACGAGCAATCGGAGCTATTTTCATGACTATTGAAACAAATAGACATCTGCATAGAGATTATACAGATGCATTGCCCGCCTTCCTCCTATTTGAAATAACAGTATCTATTTTGGAGTCTATCTATATATATATATATATATAGGTAGTATATATATATAGGTAGCTAGCTGACATAGTGATCTATCAACGCACAGCCCAAACCACTAAACGGATCGAGCTGAAATTTGGCACGCAGGTAGATATTATGACGTAGGCATCTGCAAAAATTTTTAGATTAGGATTTTTAGAAATTCAACCCCTAAAGGGGTGAAACAAGGTATTGAAGTTTATATAGATTTCCTAGAAATTAAACACACAAATAGTGGTAAATTGAAATACCTCTAGGATATAAACTAATAAACATGATACTTACGAATGGAAAGATATATCGGAAATTTTCTTCTTACTATAACTTCTGCAACCAATAGATAACACTGCATCGTACCATTTTGCAGTACGGGTTATAGAACCTTCTCAAAGAAAAAGTTTGTGAATCCCATAGACATCCGTATAGGCCATTAAAGTTATACAGATGCCCTCCTTTCTCCTCCTTCCATGGAACACGGTATCGTGTAAGTGAGAAGTACAACCTCAATCGTGCCGGCCCCATTTGGCTACATCATGCATGCAGCACTACATCTTACTATTACTATTTATACTAATATTGATGAAATAAAAAATAATATAAAACAAATTAAAGATAAGAATGAAGAACGTACATAGTAAATTTGTTCTAAATAATCTAAATATGACAATAAAAAATTATAATGTGGCTTTGTTGTTTTATTTCTAGTTTTAAATAACTTAATAGTGTCAAGTAAGACCCGAAGGAACTAATTCTCTTCTAGCACTGCCATAAGCTGTGTCATTAACGATTCTTAAAAAGCGCCGTTAACAGTTATCTAACTTCACATTGTTGGTGTCTTAACTCTCACAATTTTGGTATAGGGAAAGAAATCTAAAAAAAATATATGTTTAGAAATTACAATTTCTAAACACAAGTAGGTGGTCTTATAATTAAGAATATTAGGATCGCTTACAAGCTGCACGAAACAATGGTATAGTCATCACTTTATGCCGGTATCATATTATAAGCTATTGGTATCTACCCAGTCGTGAAGGCGCAATTCACCTGTATAAGAAGAAATCCACATCTTAGAAAATATTTTCTTAATACCTTTTGTAAAATATTATTAATTAATCCATTAATTTAATAAGCAATAAATATTAATTCTATTGCATCGGTTAGTATAAAGTTATATAATTAATAAAATAAAAAAAAAAATATTTTTTTAATTGACCCTAGTTTCGCGTTGTTTTGTGCTAGTAGGTACATTTTTGCCATGATTTGGGATAAAATAATTAAAATGGTAACCCTGTCAGGCACCTTTATTTTTGTCCTTGCTCAGCTACACACGGACCCGCAGTCTATTCTTTTCTCTGTCTACGGTTTATGTACCTCGAGTTTCCTCTGTCTACGATGTATCTACTATTATACTATTTTATGTAGTCGTTCTTCTCTTGCGTATATGTATACTGTATTATCTATGGTATATGTGTTCTGTGCACTACCTACAACCTATTTGTATTCTCTTTGATTATTCCATGTTTATTAATCTATGAATTATTTCTCTAAGGATTATTCTTATTAATCATCTACAAGCATATTTCTTATAATAATACCATTGTATATTTAAAGTTTTCTTAGTTGTTTTAATTTTAGATTTAAATTATTTTAGATTAGTTTTATAATTGGAAGTTAAGTTTTAATAAAATGTCTCGACCAACAAAACCTCTGGTTCTGAACGAGTTGCTACAACCGAACGTCAACACTTGGGGTCACGTGCAGTACAATATGCCGTTGAAGATCTCGTCCAATGAGACAAGAACGGGAACAAGCATCGCGCTCCGGCACATTCCTCCAGTGCCTGAAAAAGAAATGGTATGCACCCCATATCTGTGGCGTAAAATATCTCTATGCATAGTATTTTTTGTAGATAAGAGGACAAACGAGCAGTGGGAGCCATTTTCATGACTACCAACCCATAGACCATAGACCCATAGACATCTGCACAGAGGCTACACAAATGCGTTGCTCTCCATCCTTCTCCCTTCTATGAGGTGCGCCTTAAATTGCGACGGCACATCTGTCACTTTACGCCGGTGTTGTGCTAGCGAGAGGTACCTTCCCGGTTTTGCGGGCCCAACTCAGCTGCATGTATGCATGTGTTACGGGCACATGATTAATCGGGTCATATTAATAAGGGCCGAGTATTATGAATACTTCCCAACAGCATCGGGCAATTTAATAAATTATTTATTACTTAGACCGGTTCATATTATTATAATGCCCATGGTCCATTAAATAAATCAACGTAAGCATTAGATTAAATTTATCACTTGGATCGGGAGGTTCGCTACTAAGCCGGGCATTTGATTCATTCGCTCGTGTTATTATGTTAGTTAATTAAATTATAATAATAATATATAAATATAATAATAAAAATAAAATATAATTAAATGGATTAATTTAATAAAAAAACATTTTTTTTATCTAAGTCGATAGTGATAGTGATGAATGCCAGCGAACGAATACGAACACACTTGTCTACATAGTACAACAAATTATGGTTTTGTCTATCTCTATCTAATTTACATAAAAGCTAGCTTTCCCGCGTGGCTAAACTCGCATTGAAGCACTATATGTATATATGAAAATATCAATAAATATGGAGCGCTCGGAGGGGATTGCGTGGCACTCGTACTCTCTCCCGGCGGAGAAAAATCTTAAAGTAGCCATAGAGGGGTTACCAGCTGACACACCCGCAGAGGACATTGTAGAAGTCCTATTTGAACTCGGCTTTGAAGCGGAGTACGTTCGTCCAATCCAGACACGCCGTGGTAGACCCGGCTGCATCCACCTCGCAGTACTTAAGCGAACGCCAGGTACGATACCATAGATATACTCGGTCGAGAGCATGTTAGGCATGGACGGCTTGATAGTCGCGGCCTGGCGCGGTAGGCAGGGCCCCGCCCAATGCCACCGCTGCCAAAAGTTCCGGCACTCCAGCCCAAACTGTCACCGCAAGGTGGCATGCGTGCGCTGTGGTGAAGAGCACTTTACCCGCGACTGTCCCCGATCAAAGAAAGACCCGGCCCACTGCATCAACTGCAATGGTGCGCATGCAGCCAATTACAGGAAGTGCCCTGTATACAAGCAGGAGCTGAGGAACTGGCACGTTGGACCGTCAGCCCAGTCCCGCCGCGCCGCAGCCCCCTCCGGGGCCACGATCGCACCGGCACAGGTGCCCGTGCCCCCGACGGAACAGCAGCACTTGATGGCCCCGGCCACCGACCCGAGACCTCGTGCGAATGCCGCCTCAACTTCCGCTGGACAACCACCGGCGACAAAAAAGAAGCGTAAAAGGCCTAACAAGAAAGGTAAGGCCAGTGCCCCCGCTACCCCCGGAACAGTAACAGTACCGGCGACACCAGCTACGGAAGTAGTACCCGCTCCGCCCCCTGCGACTGTTGAGACAGCCGCCCCTACCCCAGCCACCGCGCCCACCACTGACAGGCGCCAGAAGGCCAGCCGACGTCGTGAGCTGCAACCAGCCCGCTCGGCTACCGATACGCCCGCCTCGTCTCTCGCGAGCTCGGCGCTTGAGGTGTAGTGCGACTTCATCAAAGCACTACAGGCTGGTAAGACAGTCACGGAAGCCTTTAAGGGATGCGCTACTAAACTGCTGCTCCTAATACCGATGGCCGTCGAGGTCTTCTCATTAAAACGCACCAATAATGGATAGAGTCCGTATTTTAAGCTGGAACGCCAGGGGGGTCTCGCGAAAGGTAAGCACGTTACGACATCTCCTCCAAGAGCGGGACGTAGATGTCGCGCTACTGAACGAGACCCACCTACTCCCAGGGCAACGTTTTTACGTGGCCGGTTACCACGCTTACAGGGAGGATCACACTCCCCCCCCCCCCC
>LUGF01051115.1:0-10519 GCA_001625245.1 Calycopis cecrops | reverse complement strand
ATATATAGAAATAGTATCTATAAAAAACTTGATTTTAGATGTCACCAATGAGGAGAAGGAACCTGGAAAGGAAAGGAAAAGATAAAGAAGATCAAAGAGGCGTAAATGGGCTAAATGTCACGGATGTTTCAAGTGGGCACATGAAGATTTTGGAGAAGTAACAACAAACAAATTTCTGTGTTTATTGTGATCTAACATAACTATATTCTAAGAATATTTTCATATGTCATGTGCTATTTAAATATCTACACAGGATGTAACAGACAACGTAACGATAACTTAGCATGGTAACTCGTCCCGCAAAACTATGAAACTTATCCGAAATGAAATGAAAAAAAAAATGATTTTAATACTTACTTACATCTCGCGCGCGACATACGAGAAGTAAAAAATAAATTTAATTTCCGGATATAAGTTCCATAGTAAAAGTTGTTCAGTTTCATGAGATGAGTCTTCATGCTAAGTTATTGTTACGCTGTCTGTTACACCTGTATATCTATAGATAATTAGCGTGATTATGTTGAGTCTGACATATTTATAATCTTAAGTTGAAAAAATATTTTTTATAGTTAATTTTTATTGTTCAATTAATTTTTAATTTATATAGGTATGTGTCATTTAAAGTCACTGTGTAAGTACATCTAATGTTAGATACCTTAAAATAATAGATCTTTGGATTTGTTAATTTTTGATACCGATTTCATTATTATAATTAGAATCACTTTAAATTATACTTATATGAACTCATTACTAGACGTTACATAGAAATACTTTTCTAAAAAAATCTCAATAAAAAGTTTAATTTTTTTTTTAGATTTTTTGTTTTTTCTTTCAAACGTATATAATGTACCTAATATGAGATACTAACTTCTCTAAGATTATTTGATGTAACAAAAAAAATAGTTATACTTAATGCTAAACAGTCTTTTATAGTCAAACTACACTAAATACCGAATCGAATAACATAATTTTCATAGTTATCAGTAGAATCAGATTGTTTTTATGGCAAAAAAACAAAATGGTTCCTCATAATCGGCATCCTTACCCTACTACGTAGTAGTAACACCTCACTGAAATATTACATTTCCTAACTGGAAAGACCTCTTACCGACTAGGATTTACCCATTTGAAGATAAAATATAAGCAATTTGTCAGAAGTCTAGCCCCCGAAATACCTGGGATTGTTGGCTTTTTGCGTCAAGTCACATTTGATAAATTATAAGTACCTATATCGATGGAATATATTTTATAGACATCGACCGATTGTTCTATTACTAAGAATTTTTATTTATAACTAATACACCGATTTATTTTTGGTTAGTGATTCCCCTAAAATTATAATGCAATTTATCCTACTAATATTGTAAAGGCGAAAGTTTGTAAGAATGTTTGTTACTCTTTTACACAAAAACAACTGAACGGATTTTTGATTGTATAATATCTATACATTTTTAACATTTTATACATACATAGGTACATTCAAATTAAATTAAGTAAAATTACTTTTAGTCAGTTATAATCTGCGAGAAAATCCAAAGTATTCTACAACACGCTCGAGGAAACTTCGAAAACCATGTTAACCCCATAAAAGTACAGCGAGAACGTATTCGGGTCACGTGGGGCCCCGCGGGCCAACATCCAACTTTGATTAACTAATTACAACGGTTACATACTTTTAACCCTGCTCACAATTGAATTCGCAATGAGCTCGCTCATCGTGGGAATGAAATGTCTGAAATATTTGGTGGTTCGATGGATGAAATTGAGGTGAAAAATAAAAAAAATGGGTTAACATGAGCCACGCAAGTTATCGTCACCAGAGGACGTCCACTGATGGCCTTCTTCATGGAGGTGCGCAATAAATAATAATACCCTCCGATGCCACATTAGGACTTCATTGCACGGCATGAAATTTTTTTTTATAGTATAGAGCATAGATTTAGAGAATTGTTCTCACTGCATGAAAGATGTACAAAGCGTGGGAGCGAGACATTCAAATTAACTTCCAATCATCGGAAAAGAAAAGAGACAGTAGATGAAGTACATATGAGACCATTATTTTAGGGAGTAAGAGGCCATAGCGGCCCAGTTTACATAATAATGACAAAGTCATAATATATGTGTTTTTGCAGTAATTCTGACATTTGTCAAATTGTGTATCTTGTACATTCTAAATCTATGGTATAGAGTCGTCCATAGTCAATACTTAGTTATACAGATGCGTTCCTTCCACCTCCCTATCCAAGGGCCACCTGATACGCATCGCTCAGCTCACTTTAGGTACCGCGGTCTTCAGTGCGGATGCATGCATGCAATGTGGCACTACCTCTTACCGACCCATAAATTCACACCAGGAGTAAGTGACCAAGAGCCACCCTTATTATAACCTCTTCTGATTTTCTACATATTGGGCACTGCAAAAGTTGGCAGGAATTTTGTCACATAACACCAAGTCCTCAATATACTCTGAGTATGTGAAAGACCAAGGGCGTCATTAGTCAATTAAGATAAAATAACCAAACCCTACTGAATATTTAGATTTGATACCACTAAACAGATAAATCGTAGCCCTTGCATGTACCTACCACAACACATCTGATTCCTATAAATCCGACCTTTGAAAACGTAATATTCGTAACCCAGGGATAAAGGCGTGATGGATGCGGGACAGATTCGACTTGACGTGTCTAAAGTTTACAGAACGTAGTCGTGACGTCTTGAGATACTGTGGATCATTTTTAACCATTCGGGGCCGTATGTGAGTTATATAGCATCATGTAATGCCGAAGGGTTAGAGGAGACAGATAATAAAATTAAAGTTTGTTCACTTTTGGATATTTTTTTACGTTTGTAAGAAGTCATACTGCACTGCAATCGTCACTACCGGGAAAGTATGTTTTGCTTACACGATACCGGCGTAGTGCCAGCTTAGCTTTCGCGTATCGCGTGGTGTGTAAGTAGCCGGTGGCCCATGAAGGTGGGGAGGAGGAAGGAGGGCAACGCATATATATAACCTCTATGTGGATGTCTATGGTCGTCGGTAGTATTAAAAATGGCTCCCAATGAATAAAAAGGAGGTGGCTAGTCACTATAGTAACTCAAAAGCAGTGGATCTAGCTTAGCTGGATCATATGCACTGAGTTGCTTACCCATCTGCGTCGCTACAGCACATAAATACACAATATGAATATCCATTGTGTTGAGACATTATGTTAGATTAAGATTATTTTTTTTATGTATTATCAATTTTTCTTCAAAACTGTTATTCTGTAATTGTGCAGTATCGAAATAAGCAGCTGCAAATAAAGTTATATCTATAGGTATAGCCGCCGCAACAGATACTCGCCAAGGAAGACATTATAATTTATTACAGTCAACAGTAAACGATTGATAAATTCATGTGTAAGCCGCACAAACGTTAATAGTTTTTATGTCGAAGGAGACCCCAGGGGTTGTGGGGTGGAAGCTGACACTAGGTATTCAGATACAAATAAAGACGCCCTTTGTAAATCATCTGAATCACTTCCGATAGCGATAAACCCTTTAAGGGCGGTAGATGTATAAATTTTAAATGTACTGTCTGCAAACAAGAGTTTAAAATAATTATGTTGTTGTTGGTTACAGGCAGTAGCGAAATTTGATTCGATCATAAGTGATTTACTAAGTTATGATGCTCGATGCTTGGATGGGTGACCTTTGAGCAGAGATGTGTACTAAGTGTACACAAAATGCTAACAAAGAAAGATATAATAGAGTTTTGAGATATAATAAAACATAGTTTAAAAAGTATTGCAATTAATTCTACTACTGGTACTGAACTGACTAATTTTGGCTTTCGTATCAAGTACACATCTTGTATATAATTAATTTTTTTTTGTGGTATAGGGGGGAAACAAGCAGTCGGGGTCATTTTCATGACTAACGACGCCCGTAGACATCCGCATAGAGGCTACATAGATGCACTGCTTTCTCCTCCCACCCCCATGAGCCACCGGTTACTTACACGAACAAATTGGCTGCATGTAAGCATTCAGTGTGGCACTACCTCTTACAAAAAGCCTCTTAATCAGCCTGTTACAATGCCAAGTGGAAGTAGAACAAGTCTGACAGATCAGGGTTGACAGCTGATGCCTAAGTTAGTGCATCTTTACTGGTAATCCGCAGCTTCTAAACGTACGGTGATACATGCTTTTAGCTGTCACTAAGACATGGTCGTGATGTCAGACATCCCTCTCTCTCTTGTTATCTGTAGCTAACCATAGACATCATCTATGACATGAATATTCAGTGTACGATCTGTGACTAAACATAGACAACCAATATACTAAACACAGCCTTTATCAAATGTCTCCTTTTATATACGTCAAGACAGCTGTAATATAATATAGTAGTTAGAGGTACTTAAAAGAGACTCTTTACAGAGAACATCGACTTTTTTATTACAAATGATCTCTGGGGTCTTCAAATCTGCTTTAAATTTGCAATGAAGCAGCTCTTGTTTATATTTGAGTCTAACTCGTTTTGAATTTGAATTCGAAACTGATAAATTGTTGGAATATTAATTTTGTTTGTTTGTGAGCACCAATTCCAAGACGAGCCCAGACCCGGCGAATAAAACTCAGCATTATAAGAAAGAATAAATTGAAAATAATAAGATGCAGTGCCACACTGCATGCTTGAATGCAGCCGAATTGGCTAAAGCCGGCACGACCGGGGAGGTACCTCTCGCTTACACGAGAACGGCGTAAAGTGACTGCTGTTCTGTCGCGTTTCGTGCGACGTGTAGTAGCCGATGGCCCATGGAGGTGGGTGGAGAAAGGAGCACCTTTGTAGCCTCTATGCGGATGTCTATGGGCGTCGGTTAGTCATGAAAATGGCTCCGACAGCTCGTTTGTATTAAATTGTGTTTTCCATTCACTATATTTTATCACCACCCTGTTTTGCACACCGTACGTATCTCTAGGCACACGCCTGGCCGCACAATACCATGCAACCCGATACTTTATGGGCTCTCGTCGACAGCACCATGGGTGAAACCTGACGCCGGTGGAAGCACTTCCTATCCTCGTCAGCTGTTGGATTACAATAGTAATGAGCTTATTATAATGTGTTTGATTCGAATGCTTTAAGTAGGGATATATTGGTGTATGAGTTGTGGTGAAATAGTCTTTGGCTGTAGATGTGTGATGATGTAGATGTTCTTGTCCCTCTTGCTAACATGATACCACTGTAAAATGATTGCTGTTCTGCGGCGTTTTTAGTAAGTTGTTTATAAGTATCCGGTGGCCTCTTGGGTTGTCATCCATTGTACTGAAGTAATGAGGGTACTTCTGTTCGGTTAGACTTGCCCACGATATGCACACATCTTGGAACCGTGAGCATCTGATATGTGAACAAAAAGGCAATTTCTTTTTTCTTAACGTATTACGCTATGGAATCATAATGAATGGGTATAAGGGTGCACATATCTCTTTACTATTATTAATTTAAACCTCACTAGCAGGTAATAAATATTCTGTGCCGTGTGTGTCGAATAGTTTGAACACTTCTGGTCTTTTCAATCTATTCGTCAGGTAGTTTTAGGGTCTGTCACCCTGTAGATGGAGGCCCTGAAAGTAAGGCGCGCCTTTGTGTTTGTAGGGGAGCTCCATGCTCCACGTGGAGGGACTGCGGGAGCGGCCAGGCACCGGCGGGTTCGCGGATGAGTGCGAAAGCGTGCCCGTGTTGCGAGGAGAAAGCACAGTGGGGGTTTAGCCGGTAAGAGTATCCATGAGGATTACCCACTATAAAAATAAAGTAGTTTAGCGATGGTGCGGTAATGATATTTCCACATGTTTGTTCCAGTCTGATACGTTTCTTTGGGTAGAAAATGGTTCCTAGATGTTACTGCATAATGTAGGTAATTCTACTATACTATAAACGCGAACGCTTGTGAGGATGGATGTACGGACGTTTGTTGCTCTTTCACGTGAAAACTACTGAATGGATTTTAATGAAACTTTACAATAATATAGCTTATATATCAGAATAACACATATGCTATAATTTATGAAGATATTTATAATGCTGCAGTTGGTATCTCGATTTGAAATACACTATTGTCCTACTAATATTATAAGTGCGAAAGTTTGTATGTTTGTTTGTTTGTTACTCCTTCACGCAAAAACTGCAGAACCGTTTTTCATGAAGTTTGGCACGCACATAGACAGTAACTTGGATTAACACATAGAGTAGTTTTTATTCCGAAAAATATTCTTATGGGATGCCATGAGATGATTTTCTATTTTCCACGGTATCTATCCCATACCCATCTAGCAGGGTATTAAAGTAACGGGTTGACAATATGGCCACAAAACATTACCTACACGTCACCATAACAACATATTTTCCAATCATCACAAGACAACGTCTGTCGGCGGACGGGATTACTTGGTGAAGTACCACCTACAACTATTTGCTAACTCGTTTCACTATATTAACTCAGCTGTACTGGCTCTTTGGTCATACGGCGAAGTCTTCAAGTATTTAATTAAAGTGAAGGATAATGAATAATAATATATATTTTTTCGCGTGCTATATAAAATAAACTAGATGTATTCCGCGGTTTTTCCCGCGTCTAATTTCTAATAAATCCCCATAGGGGTAGCATTTCTCTCTTAGCGGGTGCCTACGTTATAACATCTACTTGCTTGTGGTTGTGCGTTTATAGATCACTATATCAGTCAGCCAATCACCTTTGAGTTTCATATATTATATGGATATTGTATTTTGATCTATGCAGTTGGCTAGAATATGCTATGGATTCAATTGCCTTATAATACTTAGTTCTAGCCCACTGATTAGTTTCTATAGGGATAGTCCCAGTGGCCGAAATTCGTCTAGAAGCTTACAATATGAAACCGAAGTTTGTAATAAAAACCGATCGCAGCCGCGGCGAACAACTAGTCGTGTACAAGAATAGCGCGCCCACCCTCACTTTTTAACCGTCAAGGGAGCATTTTAAATAGTCCGACGTATAGGGGGTGGGGGTGGGACAGATGCCACTTAATTACTCTGTTTTATTTCTGTAGCTGTGATTTGTGATGTTTTACCCGGTGTGGCTCAGCAGTTACAAGTACAACCGATATGTAGTGGTTTGGGTTCGATGTTGGCTTCAGATACAAGTAAATACATTACTATTCATTAATCAGCATTCCTAAATACGAACGTGTTTCCCTACGGACCATAAAATGGCCAGAGTTGTCTAGTTTATGTTCCAACATATTTAGTAGTACAGAAATATATAATACTAGCAGTGCCCCTGTGTTCATATGATGATTAATAAAGTTCACCCCCTTGAGGTTGAATTTCTAAAATTATTTTCTTATGAAATGAACCTCTGTGCGAAATTCCAAGTTTGTATGTACGGTTTCTGCTGTGAGTTGTGTGCGTTATCACGCCAGGGAGAGTAACCTTATTGCTCGTACCGCCGCAGGTCGACTCATGAGCAGCATGGCACTACCACTTGCTACATCCCTCGTTTGCTCTGGCTGGTCGAGGTTTTAAAACTCTCAGTTATACACATTCGAACATCGTTATATGTATAATAAAATGATGAGTGTTGGAATTATGAACTTTATAATTATTGTAAATTAAATATTTACTTTATATTTATTTTTAACTGTACCTACGAACTTTTACAAAATGAACGTTTATTTATTTTATTTTTTTAATTTGGAAATTGGTTTGGAATTTAAAAAGAGTAGTAAGCAAATGTAATGTAAATGTGTTAGTGGGCAAAAGGAAGTGTTGTGTTTTTATGTGTGCTGCTAAGTAATAAACAGTTTAGTATCTGTGGCGCCCCCTCGGAGGTCGTTAAGATACGACTGTACTCCGACTTACACTTGACACTAGCTGCGATGTACTATAACCTACTAGACAGAGCGACAGCAGGGCTGTGGTGTAGGGGCAAGAATGTGCAGATCACGAGGTGCCAGGTTCAAATACCACGGAGTAGAGATGCGCCGAATATTCGGTTTGGTATTCGGTATTCGGTGTATTCGCCATTTTTTTTCAGTATTCGTATTCGGTTCGGTATAATTTAGGCCGAATACTATTCGGTATTCGGTTATTTGGTGAAACCACTATTCGGCGCATCTCTACGAGCGACGGAGCAAAGTTTAGAAAGAGATAGGGCCAGGTATTGCAGCGGAATTGCCGACTAGGAAGGTAGTTCTCACTCAGATCATGTCGCCGTGCAGTGGCGGGTGTGCTGTCGTGTTTTGTGCGGTATGTGAGTAGCCAGTGGTTAATGGGAAGGAAGAAAGGATGGCAACGCACCTGCGTAGCAATTATTTGAATATCTATGGGCATCGGTACACAGCAAAAGGGCTTCAATTGCCCGTTTGCCAAATATAATATAAAAAAATGTTAGGTAATTAGTATACAAGTGGGGAGTTGTGAAGTTTTATTTTATGGTATAGGGCATACAAGGTCGGAGCCATTTTCATGACTACCGACGCCCATAGACATCCCCATAGATGCTATACAGATGCACTGCTCTCGTTTCTCCTCCCACCTCCATGGGCCAACGGATACTTACACACCCCACGAAAACAGCACAGCTGTCCCTTTACGCCGGTCTCGTGTAAGCGAGAGGTACCTCCCCGGTCGTGCCGGCCCAATTCGACTGAACGCAAGCAGTGTGGCACTACCTCTTACTAAAGATTTATCAAAGCTTAATAAAGATTGAATGACGTAAACAGCGGGGTAAGAAATGCACTGTCTGCTATAGCTAAGCCCCAGACTTTGTTGCCGTTTCTTGTTTCTTGGGGACACGCAAATTGTCGAAATTTGTAAGTCCATAATCCTAAGTTTGGGCACTACAAACCCCCGCGCGGCCCCCGCAAAAGTGTCCTGGAAAAATCGATTTTATTTTTCAAGTTTTCAGTCAATTTGATGAGACAAATAAATATATTCTTTAAAACATAAAAATATATTTTCAGAAAACGGTCTTTTAAAATTTTGTCATATAATCTTTTATTGTAACCTTTTTTTCGGACATTTTTGAATCTTTAATTTAAATTCTAACACACTACTCAGTCACTTAACGAAGTTTCTCTATTTTTTGATACGTCGTTGTAATATATATAATTGAGCATGTCTGTCGGTACGTCCATTAATTAACTTAAGTAAAACTGCCTGTCGACTAGTTATCAGCCGGTGTTATCCCGCGGTTACTTAACCCACGCTACAGAAGTAGAGAACTTGAGTGTTCACTTATCCAATACACACAAGACGGCCAAGGGCGAGTCGGACACGCTCACCGGGTTCCGTATTAAGAGAAGACAGAATTACAAATATTTGTTAACAAATTTCAAGTTTTGGCTTGTAACGATGTTTTAGTCATTTAATTATAATTTATAGGTTTAGGTGTTATGCCTTTATTTGTACTGTAAATTCTTACTTACTTATCAGCCAATATCTGACCACTTCAGGGTATAGACTCTTTCACTCCATTCCGTCCGATCCTGGGCATATCTTATCCACTCTTTCTCCATAATATTGGCAACGGTGTCGCCTGCTCACCGGGCATCCACAATAAGTTCTTACTCCCTTCCTTTTAATAAATACTAGCTGTACCGTGCGCGCCGCTACGCCACGAGCAGATACGTCAGCATGGAATATCATAGCAATATGTAAAATTCATTGGAATGACAGTGGCGCCATCTGTCGAAAACTAGTCGTACCAACTCAGGAACCTTCGTGGGCGCATTCATGGAATTTCATTTCATTCAATACAAAATTTCAAACCAATTGGTCAATGCGTTTAGTAGTTGACATACCGAAAGCAGCTCCACCTACCGGATTCAATTGTATTTTTTAAGCATCCAGGAAATCATCGAAATACACATAAAATTTTAACACAATCGGTTCAGTTGTTTATATGTTTATCCGTTTTCCCATGGGAATAAAGCATTTTCCTGTGGTAAAAAATAGCCAATGTTAATTTGTGATAATGTAGCATTCAAATGGGGAAAGAATTTTTGAAATCGGTCTAGTACTTTCTATCCTATTCATTACATACAAACACGCAAACAAACCTGTTCCCTTTATAATATTATTATAGATAAGTAGATAGGAAATACTCATTTGGTTATAGTTACTTAGTTGTTTTTTCTATGATTGTTTCTGTAAGGGCTTGAGCCCTGCAATCTGGATGCTGGGAAGAAGCAATCTGAAATTTTTGTTAAATACTTGATATCTGAAACGAAGTTCAGCTTATAGATAAATACTGATATTTGATTTAAATTACAGCTTGATCCCACCAGGCGTTCCTCACAACCCTCAAGACAGAAATACAATGTCATCCTAAAAGGATTTTTCTCTCTTAAGGCACAAAATCGAACAGAACCCTACACGTAATTTTGGTAATCCTTTATTACCAGGTTGTCTAATTGCTATGACGTACAAATGTACAAAATTGGGCCGGCACGACCGGGGAGGTAGCTCTCGCTTACACGAGACCGGCGTGAAGTGA
>LUGF01051105.1:355047-374108 GCA_001625245.1 Calycopis cecrops | reverse complement strand
TAATATGGTCATTTTGTTTGTTAAAATGTTGCTCAATTATGAATATTTTCTCATCCGTTAACAAAAATTTCTGTGTCAAAAACCTCCCTTTGCGTACCGCTCGAGTAAAAACGTCAAAAAATGTAAAAAATTCATTAGAGTCGCAACTTGAGTGAGATCAATTAAAAAAACGGCCAAGTGCGAATCGGACGACGATTGTATTTGCGTTTTTTGAAACTTTATTATTTCTTAAAAACTTATTGTGATATCTCGCTCAAACCTATTCTCGTTGAAAGTTTCCATTGAGATTTACATGTATTTTTTAGAATTCACACTAGCGTGCACATAGCCAAAGAGGTTTTTGAACAAGAGCATCCTTAACTACCGGCCCAAGCAATGTCGTTAGAAACCAAGGCCAAGATAATAATATCTATGTCCAGTCCACTAGGACATCATCGAGCCACTTTAGGCCTTGGTGGGGCACAATTTACAGTTTAACTACTAAACACTTGAAAAGATGGGTACTGCCTAACATTTAATAGAGAGGCGTAAAAAGAGAATAGAGAGGCGTTTGCCCAACAATGGGATATACCAAGCTGAGAACATTAATAATAATAATTAAAAACACTAAACACTCGCGTTAATCAAAGTGTGCACCGTCTTCATTAATAAATTAAGTACGTATGTATAGGTAATACACTTGAGTTGATATTAATGTCAACCAACACTAATAATACTAACGAAATAATGTCAACTTACTCAAAATTACGCGTATTTTACGATATATAATTTATATATTATGTTACCGGGCCGGAATTTTACGACGAATTCACTAGGCAACTCGGGTGCAAGTTCACCTGAGTAATATTTTTTTTCAATTTAGTTTTTTTTCACACAAATTTGACAAACTGACGCGAGTGACTCGAGTGAAAACAGGGCTCGAGTCGCATCACTACGCGAGACTCGTACGCACTGCGAGTTACGTAATTATACGACGCACTTATAACGCTCAGGCATTCATATTTATTTTTGTATGAAAAAAAATGAGAATTATAAAAGTCGTAGAACAAAAGTTGTTGTAATGAGATGCTAATGCTGCTCTGCTCTCTCTGTCTCTCTCCATTACTTAAGATGAGACTTAAGTAAGGCCTTGTTTATCTGTGTTACAATGATTTTAGAATGGAATTGAAAAAGGCTTTAGCAGTTAGAGAGTATTTTTATCGGCGCAAGGGAAAAAAATTACAGTCAGTCTTTTAGTGGTTGCTCTCACCCGAAAAGTCTACACAGCCAGAGGTTAAGCACATTTGACAAAATTTATCCTCTCAATGTACCGTATTGTCACAGACCGCACTAAACAAGATGGCAGTCGAAAGGTATTTTCCAGCTACGGCGTTTCAAGCCAGCTAGAATACAGTAACGGATATAGATCCGATTTCATTGCAATTCCAAAAAAATATTTTAACGAATAAGTCTACGTATATTTCATTGAATCTTTTATTTTTTCAGCTGTCCGGGCCATTTTAAATCAGACTGCGAAGTAATCACTGAATATGTATTCTACCTGGTGTTTGAAAATTCAGAATGTCATGAATATTTAACGGAAAAAGGGTTTTACAACGCATACAGAAAAGGGGCCATTCCAATTATAATGGGACCCTCTGTGAAGGATTGCAAAATGCTCCTTCCACCGAAGTCTTATTTACATGTAGATGATTATAAAAGTGCTGCGGATTTGGCAAACCACATCATGGACATAGCTAAAAATGATTGGAAAATTCTAAAATACCATGAATGGCGACGATCTTTCGAGGTCATCAATGAGCATGGCTATTTCAAGTCCGCATCTGTACATTACTGCCGCGTGTGTGAAGCTTTGAACTACAATGACAAAAGTGAAAAAGTGTATGACGAGAAAATGTTGAGATCCTTCTTGGATCCGAGTATTAATTGTGTTTAATAATTGTTGTTGTTTGCACATAATATATGAAGTTAGTCTAATACGGTAGATAACAATGGATTACGCTAGTCTTACGATTGGTACAATTTCTCTGGTCTGTTTTTTTTACTATCAAAGGGTTGCAGTTGGACTAATCTCGAAGAAAGCAAACTATACCCGGGGAAAATTCATAGGATTTGGATTTTCCTCCCATGGATTTTTCCTTCCCAGCATGAAGAAGATGAACTAGTTAATGTTATCGACGCCCTTTACCTTAATACCCTATTGTTACAAATCTAAGGTCTCTAAAGCTCTAAGAAATGCAATATTCGGTATATCAGCCCTTTTCGGAGGACGCAATTTTATTTTTGATTCATGTATGGGTCAGTAGAACTTAATTAACATCAAGTTTGTGGGCTCGACACTCTTGTCCCTTAGCCGCCACCTTGGATAACCTAAAACTAGCAATTCTACAGAAAATTTTACTAACCATTAAACGTAGCAAATTGAATTGTCTCTACAACTTTATTTCTATTACTTTTATCGTCAAGTGTCCAATAAAAAAGTTGTAAACAAAAATATGTTTAGATTTTTAACAATTTTTCTTCTGGAGATTGTAATTTTTTTCGTGTCATTTTACAATAAAATGACATAACAGTAGTTTTGTAGAAAGTTTAATGGTTAGTATAATAATTTTTCTGTATTATTGGTAGTTTACAATATACAGCCCGAAAACCCTTTGAATCCCGTTTTCCAAAAGACGGCTGGGGGACAAGGGCGGCGACCTCACAAACTTGAGGTTAAGCTTCTATAGACCCCCCAAACATGTTCCAAAAATATTTTATATTTGCGCCCTCTAAAAAATGCAAAGCTCGTAACATTTCAATGGGCTAATTGATTTTGACGAAGAACGATTTTAGAAGCCTTAATGCCATATTTAAAGACCTATTCATAGACACACCTCACGTCATAGAGGTTGGATGAAAAAAATATTTTAGATTCAGTTCTATGTATGGAGTGCCGGCCCT
The DNA here is from genome assembly GCA_001625245.1 of Calycopis cecrops. Classification (NCBI taxonomy): domain Eukaryota; kingdom Metazoa; phylum Arthropoda; class Insecta; order Lepidoptera; family Lycaenidae; genus Calycopis; species Calycopis cecrops. The sequence goes on along the minus strand of LUGF01051105.1, from coordinate 371,165 downwards.
TTATTTTATAATTTATTTATTTTTATTCAAAATTTCAATAGCGGTTTACAGAAAACACAAAGTTTCTCTGCAAATTTTTAGGATATTTAGGTCATGATTTAGATCGCAGGCAATTAAATAACGTTTATTGTAAATGACGTGTACGCCAGTTATTGGCACACCATTGGAAATAGTTTTGGAAAAAAATGGCTGTGATATACGAACGGACGGACGGACGGACAGACGGACAGACAGACACAGACTTGACGGATCTATAAGAGTTTCGGTTTTTGCCATTTGGCTACGGAATCCAAAAAATGTAAATACTCCTCCTCGAGAGATTCTCCAATGCTGGGGGTTGTGACCTCATTAGTGATTGGGCGAGATAGTTATATCCTTTATTTTGCACCGCCATATTTCCCGGTCTTGCCTAATTCGTAGGGCGTCCGGCAACCTTTGTGTCGAGGGTAGTGCGGATTTCGTCTGATCAGCGCTTCGGATTCCTGCCTATTGGTCTTTTGCCTTCCACTTTGCCGGTCAGTATCAGTTTCTCCAGGTTGTCACCTGACTTAAGTGCGATTTGGCCGAAGAACTCAAAGATGCGGCGCAGGCATAATATGTTAGATAGTTGGGGTGTATTTAATCAACTTGAGCTCATGCAAGATTCATATATTTGTCCAATGCACCATGCATGGTATTCTGAGAATTTTTCTTCAGCACCACATCTCAAGGGCATCAATACGCTTGTGGTCGGCAGTTTTCACAGTTCTCGTTTCAGCACCGTATAGAAGAATAGAGAATTGGAGAGTACTTACTAACATTATTTTAAGTGTTTATCGAGATTTTACGGTTTCTCTTTATTCTATCAAGTTGGAACATAGCGTTTTTCGCCATACCAGCTCGCCTACGGATCTCCTCTTCGCAGGAACCATTGTTGCTAATAGTCGAGCCTAGGTATACGATGATGTTTACTGTCTCCAACTTTAGTTAGCCAGTGATATTGAGTTTCCCTGAGCGATCTATAACCATGATCTTGGTTTTGGATTTATTGACGGAAAGGCCTAGTTCTGCACTTGCTAGCTCAATTGTGTCTAAAAGCAAGCATATCTCGTCATCGTTAGCTGCGAAAAGGATGGTGTTGTCGGCGTATCCTAAATTGGTTACCTTTTTGCTATTGATGGTAATACTACTCACCCAGTCGTCACGGGTTTGTCGTTTACTAATGTGCTTGCCATAAATGTTGAACACTATGGGTGATAGGATACATCCCTGTATTACGCCTTTTTTTAAAGTAATAAGCTATGCTATTTTGTCCACATGAATAGTTCCTGTGCTGAATTCATGTAGACTCTGCAGTAATTTAAGGAGATGCTTCGGGACTCCCATCTCCTTTAAGACCCTCCATAGACAAGCTCAGTCGACGCAGTCGAAACCCTTGCTATAATCGACAAAGCACATTATGAATGGAATGTAGAACTCGTAAGTCTTCTCCACTAGTTGTCGAACATTGAGAATTTGTTCCCGCGTGCCCCTACCTCGCACAAAACCCCCTTGCTCTTGCGGAATCTGCCAAGATAATCTCTGATTCGGTTATACCTGGAGTATAACACATATTTAACACTTTTGGGTTGGGCGTCAAGAGTGTTGTAAAGGCTGTTATAAAAGTGCTCGATCGTATTACCGGTCCGGTTGGTGCATAAACTTAAACGATATTGAGTGCACATTCTGAGGTGTTTAACTGTATAATTATGATTCTCTCTGACACCGGGTGATATCCTAAAACGCCATTGTTTATATGTGGTGGAAATATTAAAGCAACTCCATTCCTGCTTGTACCTTCCGGGCCAGAGAAATAAACTATGTTTCGGAAAGAACTGGTAAAATGTCCAAAGAATGGTGAGATGGTGATTCAACATTTCTCTTTCCACTATGCTAAGTTTACCGTGTCCTAAAATCCCCCGTACGTTCCATACACCGATACGGTGTTGTCTTTTGGTGGGGATGAGGCATGACGTCTTCAGTTTTTCTGATAAAGTTTCTCTTGTTGATATAATCAAATAGTCGCAATTTCAGCGGTAGCCAATTTCACACTCCACGGCGCAGGTACCGATGAGCTCCGGGCGTTAGATAAATCGCATTCCAATATAGCCATTTTCATTAAACGAGGTTTTCTTGGGAAACTTAAAGATGGTGGGTTCTTAGATCCTTCTGGTCACTGGTGGCCACTTCAAAGAGTCCTGGAATTATCGTTCTATTTACAGCTTCCCGAGGCTCGGTGTTGACGTTTTATGGATGGGTATGTCTTCTCCATACTAACCTTACTCCTTTCTCATCCTAGCTTGGGACCGGCATCGGCGGAGTTTAATTTATGAGATAAAATTAAAAATAAATCATGTTTAAGAAAATAATTTATCGTAGGTAATAAAATATTATTTATTTGCAAGTGAAGTTTCATTTTTTATAAGAGTAGAGGAACAACAGAACAAACGGTTACTACCGCAGCTTGTTAACATCCACAGATGTAGATACACTGTCCTCCTTCACTTCATCTCCATGATCGTACCATTTTATGATATTGCAGACGGAGAAATTTTCATGACTATCTACGCCCATAGATATCCGTATAAAGAGATGCGTTGACCTCTTTTCTCCTCCCAACTCCATGGGCCACTGGCTATAGACATCTTGGGCGAAGCCAAGAGATGTTAAGCGAAGTTATTTTTTAATAGTATAAGGAGGCAAACGAGCAGCCCGAGCCATTTTCACGACTGCCGACGCCCATATAAATTCCCATAGCAATTATTCAGATTATAGGTTGACCTCCTTTATCCTCCCCCTATTATGGACTACCGGATACTTACACACCTTACAAAAGCGCGACAACACAGCTGCCACTTTATGCCGGTATCGTGTTAGCGAGAGATACCACTCCAGACGTGACGGCCCATTCGGCTGATTAACTCTAAAACCTCTACCCCAATAATAATAAACATAGATTGACTTATTACTTGGATAAAGTTAATCTATGTTTATTAATATGACCCTTACCCCCTTATTAATAAACACAGAATAACTTTATCCAAGTAATAACCTAGTAATAAACTGACGTCTGTCAAATTCTGTCTTTTTATGTGTTTTTTAATATGGAGTTTTGAGATGTTAGTTTACTACTAGGTTATTACTTGGGATAAGTTATTCTATGTTTAATAATAAGGGGGCTAAAGTCTAACTGAATAAGTAACAAACAAGTTCGAATACGAAATCATATTTTTTGTCCGTAAAATTTCAAAAATTATTGCTATGTTGTATTTCAAAGAGAGAGAAATTTACCTAATGCTTGTATTTTACATACTTATGTTAATATTGTTATGACTTATGTTAAGCCTATTATTTAAGAAATTCCCACTAGCTTAAGGCGGCTTAGAACATTTAACTTGGATATAGTTTTGGGCTTTTAGCATTAAACATCTTAGAGCTTATTTCATTAGCTTTACAAATCTTATTACTGTTTGTTGTGGCTTTAAGGATAACGCAAAATAGGATTTATTATTCTCTTAGATGTTTATTTTAGCATTCAAATGTGTGAAAATATTCTTTTCATCACATCTATTCGAAAAGAGGCAGTATGATCCTCGTAAACAGGGAGCAAAATAGCTCTTTGATCCCTAGGGATGGAAAATGATTTGAATTTGGAACGTGGATAAAATCGTGTGTCAAAGCCCCAATGACCAGATAAGAAATTAATTACTATCCGGCCACACGGGTGTCATGGAGTCATGACATCAAGGTCACCTTGACGTCATGACTCCATGACACCCGTGTAGCCACACTATTTCGAACATTGTATGAACAAATCGCTGGCTTTATGGCAAAATAATATGTCTTCGTTGGCGAAATTAAAAAAAAAACGGAAAATTTTTTTGGCGCTTCTTATTAAATTATTTAAACTTGTAATTTTACTTCTTAATTGAAAATGAGTACATCTCAGTCAAGTAGTGAATATGAATATAAATTAACACCAAAGAGTATTGTATCGGACGCTAACAATGTTATAAAAATGATTAGTTGCAGTACTCATTTTCTCATAGAGGGCGATGAAAAGTAGAGTGTTCACCTCGGGAGCAACACTATTTTTGAAGCTTGAGTACTTTGAATCCCTCGCTGTGCTCAGGATTCTACTTTAGAATCCCTCGCTATGCTCGGGATTCTACTCTTGAATCCTTCGCTCTGCTCTGGATTCAAAAAACACTCTCGCCTGAAAAATAGTGTTTTGCTCCCTAGGTTAACAATCTACTATATTATTTCACTATCGCTTTTTTCGCTCGGGATAAGTATACAAGTAATCATCATCAGTCATTTAGTGACTCACAACGTCCATTTACATCCGCACATTAGCACAGTGTAAAATAGCTTAAAAACCGCATGAAATGAAACCGGATACCCTTCACATTTAAAGGAGGTAACATTTGAGCGAGATAAACGTACCTCTCCCCGTTTGTGCCGGTCCAAGCTTAAAGGTAAAAAAAATGTGTAGAGATATTTAAAGGCATAATCACATAATATCGGGTAATTAGTGGATTACAAATTATGTATGAGGTAGTGCCATGCTGATTAAAGGTACAAGTTGGAAGCGGACGACATGAGGTTGCAGCAGACGACGTGTCGCAGCGACATTTCGTCACGACACGTCGTTGCGACACGTCGCTGCGGTCATGAATTGGAACCCGACCGCAGATGGCAACAGCAGATGGAATCCAATTGATAGCTATTTTATGCTTTATGACAATGAAATAAAATGCATAATGGGATTTAGGAAGTAATATATATCACTCTTTTCTTGTCAGTGATACATTTTGCCCATCTCTAAAATACACTCACTGGACGTGTCGTTGCGACACTACTGATCCGCGGTCGGACGACACTGAACATGAGGCCCGCTGAGTTTGTTTCGCCGGTTCTTCTCAGGACAGGGCTAGGGTTGAACCGGTGGTAGATTTTATTGTTGACGTTCAAAAAGTAATTCCTGTAATTCTATTTTGAATAAAAACTTTTTGACTTTTGACTTTTGACTGGCGTCTGCCGCTCGACGACGCGTCGCTAGCTTCGTGTCGCTAATTACAGAGGTAATTTCATAGAAATACATAGAAACCAGTAGTGTCGCTGCGACACGTCGTCTGCTGCAACCTCATGTCGTCCGCTTCCAACTTGTACCTGTAATCAGCATGGCACTACCTCATACATAATTTGTAATCCACTAATTACCCGATATTATGTGGCTACGCCTTTAAATATCTCTACACATTTTTTTAAACCGTTTGATGAGTAACGACGTTCACAGACATCTGCATAATTTTTGTGCAAACCTGTTGAATTCGTACACCAGAAATTCACAAACTGCAAGGAAATTATATGTTCTGAAATTAAAATGGGGTCCAATGAAACTTAGAATAAAAACTAGTGCCTAAGGTCTGAAATTATGGAGCTTGATTTATGAGATATAGTTGATGGAATGTATTGTCACTTCTTGATGGAAATTCATATTATACTTTTATTAAATATCCCTTTTATACTATTTTCATTCTTTTTTTAACTTGCCGCGTAATATTAATATTTACTAAATATTATATGCCATGCAATTTGAAAATAAAATTCTTATTGAAATGTGGTTGGTCATTAGCGTTTTTTTTTGTAAGGGGTATTTTTCAGTCCCTACTGGAACTAAACTGGAAAGGTGCCTAAATCAGAGTAGAGTACATTTCGACAAAACATTATTTTTTAAATAAATTTTCAAAACACGTTTATAATTTTGAATAAAATAACGATTTTACAGCTTCTACTGGATTAGGGAGGGAAATTTGAATTACTTCCCACTCCTCCTACTTTCTTCTGATTAAATTCGTTGTGGGTCCCAAGACGAGATTTAGCTTTTCCCTCGGGCTCCCTGCGATCATATCAAAGGGTCAAGTGTGTTTGCCGCTGTCGATACACAGGAGTAGCAGCGGTGAAAACGAGTGGTGGGCCATTTTCTACTGGTAATATCAGTTTTGACAACCAGATGGCTCAGTTAGTAATGTAACAATGTCTGGTCTCAGGTTCCAATGTCGATCAGCTCATGGGCGATATGTGTCGCAGTTGGATCGTATAAATCGCCGTATACGGCGGTCCCTAAAGTGGCGTTTTGTATTGCGGTGGGCCAACATACATATATAGACAACTTGGGCTATGTTGTCCTTTAGGTTGCGTTGACGGGAAAAAAATAAAAAGAACTTATAAATACAAAATAATGTCCTCGAATTCAAAAACATTCGCTAACTGTACGCGCCTGTTCAACATTTCCTATCAATATCTCACTAAAGGAGCATTAAAAGGCCATTCGTATAAACTTCTAAGAAGTTTCAAGTCGTGCGTATTTGTTGGAGCAACTCGCTGAGTTGTTGCCGACTGCGGAATTTTGTGAATACCTGACCGAAATTACAAATGATGAATTATAGCGAAGTATTAGTTCCTGATATTTATAGCTGGATATAACATAGTGCTACCTGCTGGGATTAAAGAGGACATTAGAGACGAGAGAGACAAAGAGTCGAGACCAATGAGTTATTTACTTTGAGTTTACTTTGAATAAAATATCCTGTAATTTAATTTTTCTACAGGTAAAGGAAAACAGTGAGGCCGTCTGCTTGAAATTCGTTTTAAATTATATTTCAATATGTTTTAATATTATGTCTATATGTGTATAGCTTTTGAGAAAATATTTGGGTCTTATTTGGTTTTTATATATAGGTCTATTATTTTATAGAAAGGATTTTTAAGTCCAAAAGATAAAATTGTTGTTATGAATTATGATTATTAGATTTCAGTTTGCATGCCTGTATTTTTATTCGTTATATGATTATGGTGCTGAGTAACATGTAATTAAATTGATTGTGTTTTCACAGAGTAGTAATGAAATCTTGAATATTGTAAAATATTTGTTATAGAAATAATATGGATATCCAGTCCATTAATTTTTAGAGTCAAGCACAAAATGCATTCTGTCATTTCTAATAATTTTAAATTCATGCATTATAATTTGCAGAGCCCGCTTATAAAAATATTCAGAAGAGAAAAATAAAAGTACCTAAAAATACAAATAAAAACATAACATAAACGTATGGGAAAACTGTCGCGGTTTCGGTTTCTCATACTTAAAGCGTTTAATCTGTGTTCCACCTGTTCCTTTATGGCATTGCAATAAAAACTTCTGCTAATAAATCCAACCGAAATTAAGTAACGTTATTGTAACATACTGCTTACAGTATGTTTTACGTGACAGGGGTACGCAACTGTCGGCATATTGTTACATTTTTATACGCTGTTAAAGCAAGCAAGTGCAATCAAATTAATTAATTTACTTATCAACATAGTTTTAAGAATCTGATCTCATTCATTACAATAATACTACATTTGATACAATAGGTACCTAGGATAACAAAATGGACATTTCAAGTACCTACTTTGGTTTATAAAATCTCTGTCTAAAATCGCATAAAAAATTGCTATAAATTGTCATATTTACTTTAACGTTGCATAACTGTCGGTAAACTGTAATGATATATCTATAGGTACCAAATTTAGCCTGGACCGTTGTATTTCGAGAAGACTATGGCCAATAAATACGTAAGATGTAATATCGACGATATTATAGTAGGGTGGGTACAGAAAGCCCAATGTTATATGTCACGATGAAAAGAAAGAGGAAGCGCATGCTTCGTAGGTTCGGACATAATAATGAAAGAATAACAAAGGAAAGGTAACAAAACAGATCTACATACACAGTGAAAGGGAATGAACGTAGGTAACGGGCAGGGTATCATGAACAGATTGAGCGAACGCTCTTCCAAGATGGTGTCAAAGATCTTCACAACCTGTGTACATATCACACCACGTTAGTCTAGCCCAGTGCTAAGCACCGTAAGGACTTGTGTTACGGGAACTAGACAACGGAAATATATTTGATGTTTTATAAATCTGAGAAATGTTATATATTTAAGGTTTTCATTATAGAATTACATACATATATTAATACATGATCAAGGCGGGATTTGAACCCGCGACCTCTAGCGCAACATGCTTCGCTTATCTGAAGCTCTTTACCACTGCGCCAGCCTGGTCATCATAAAAAAATAAGTGTTTTAGAGCGTGATGGTACAGGAGTATAGGTACTTGTTTTAGTCGTCTTATATTACAGTAATAAAATATTGATACAATAAATGATTCACAAAACATCCACAAAAAATAGAATAATTAACTAATTAGTTCTTAAGTCGATTAATTTATTGGCACTCTATCATGTATGCCGATAAATTCAGTTTATTTATATTAACTTGAAGCTGAGCTGCGGATAAAATATATGAACAAAGACTAATAATTTGCGTAAATATAAGATGTTACTAGAAAATATACTTGTAATAAATTTACTTTATCTATTGTATTACAGCCAAATTTATAGAAATGTTGTTGGTATTATATAACACAACTTTCATGGCCATTAGTCCGATGAAATTGATGGAATGGCTTACTTGGAAAACTAATTATTTTTGAGCTAAAACCATTTTCTAGCTGTGTATTAACTTCTATTTTTTCTCTTTTACCTTTTATAATCAATTAATAATTTCTATTTTATAAAGAGTCATAAATAAGACTTCAATGTGTCATATTATGACCAGCTAATTAATTACTTAATAAACTGACATCTTGCAAATTCTTGTTGTTTATTATTTGTTCAGATGACTCAATGTTGGGAAGTACATATCTGCATGATAACCTTTCTCACATGAGCACTGTAGTCGCTACTCAAAGCGTATATCAATAGGAAAAAATATATTTTATTTTGTTTTTAGTTTCCAACAAAATGGTTGACAATCCCTTCCTGGAAAGGCACCGCGAAACCACTGGCCATATGGCAAAATGGCGTCGTTAAAACTCGGGGAATTGAACTAAACTAGCGACAGCCGTAAAAGATGGTTATGAAATATGTTGTGGTATATGTTTGAGTTTAGCTTGTATAACGCGGCTAGAAGTACTTTGGCGGGGCACCAACAACTTGACTTACATCATCATTTTTAAAACCATTAAAATTTAAATCGTACAACTTGTACACTGCAATTACAATGACTTATCATATATTATGTTACTCGCATCCAACGCAGATTTTTTGTCTTCTTACTACTTTAGGTACCCCCGTAAACATAGTTGAACTCATCAAAATTGTAGTTGATTAAGAGGTAGTGTCACGCTACATGCATGAATGTAGCTAAATTGGGCTGGCACGACCGGGGAGGTACTGTAACGCCGCTCTGGATACTTCGTCGGGGCGCAGCGTCCAGTTATGCGGGGTTACCTATTTGTAGTTTTCCTACCTATGTATGGGTATAAACTGCCTAGGCTAAACTAGTGCCAGCTGGCTGAAATCTAAACTGATAAATTAAATACTTTAGAAAAACTTTATAAATATATTTTATTTATGCATTCCTGAAATACAATTTACATCTAGATTAAATAAACCCTAGGCTAACTCATATATATCGTCTTTCTGAGTTCCCCTTTAGAGACCCCAGTTTGTAATGAAAAATTTTCTTGAACGTGTCAAAAGCGACACGTTCTCATATTTTAAATTTAAAATAAATATACTTCTTTTCACAAAGAAATATATTCATTGTGACAAGGAGGTCCCTATTGTCACAGTACCTCTCGCTTACACGAGACCGGTGTAAAGTTTCAGCTTGCTGTCGCGTTTCGTGCCGTGCGTAAGTAGCCGGTGGCCCATCGAGTGGGGGGGGGAGGAAGTGGTCAACGCATCTGTGTATAAACTATGCGGATGTCTATGGGCGTCGGTAGTCATGGAAATGGCTCCGACTGCTCGTTATCCCCCTTGTACCTACTGTTCCGGACGACCGCCCCGCCGAAAACTCGAGAGAGAGGGCAAACATTCGCCACCCTCGCTTTCGAGTCGCTCTCGCTTCGATCCTTTTCACTAGGATCACCGTGTACAGTCGTGTACACCTACTATAAAAAAAATTGACTCAATCATCTCCCTCTAAAATACTAATGATTGAACACATAATATTATTTCATACTAGTATGATATCATTATCATGTTATTCAGGAAAACTCAAACGATAATTACAATGCTTAAATGATTTTTTTTGTGGTATACGACCAGTCGGAACCATTTTCATGACTATCGACGCCCATAGGCATCCGCATAGAGACTATACAGATGCGCTGCCCTCCTTTCTCCTCCTGCCTCCATGGCCATGATGACAAATATGCAAGTGTTTCATTTACGTGGTCGAGAGCAAAAATCGGGACACTAAGTAATTAAATTGTACAAAATTAGTTAATAGTTTTCTATAATTTAATTATTTTTATAGTCACCATAATTAGAATGTTCTTTTCTAAATATATGTATATACATTATATAACAAATAAATATGTTACAAGTATAGTAATAAACGGTGTTAGATTCATTAGCGATAAAACGGCTCACCTTTTCACTGCTACAAAACACCCGATAGAGCTGATAAGGTGCGTTCCACTACAAAGGAAAAACTGTATAAAAGCACTTTTATTCTACTAACGATATACGCCAGGTCCTCGAATACGTTTTTCCTCGTAGTCATATTTATTTTTACGTGAATAATGGCAGAAATATACTTTTATGATATAAAAACGCAAAATACGTTGTTTTTTTACGAGTATTACGATATCACCATTGTTATTTTCAATAATACAATCTTCTTGCCATTGCCGATTTATTTATTATGTTTTGAATTTTTTTAGAAATAGATAGGTAAATACTAATATTATAATATTATAAATATTTATCGTTAGGTACATATACTGCAAAAGTCCGCCCTTTGGAGGCATACATGTGGGGTTAAAGTTTATCAAATCGCCGGACTCCAAGGATACCTACTTGTTCTAGAAATCAATTGTAAAATACTCACAAAAAAACTAGGCAAAACTTGATTTAGTTAAAAGCTATATATCATAATTCTTGCCAATTATTTAACTAATACGTTGTTCAATAATAAATTAAACTAATAATTAAAATTATATTGTCAGTTTTAACAAAATAGGTTTTAACTCTATTGGGGTTATATTTGACCCTTGACTTCAATTAAGTTACCAAAATTAACGACTTCAGCCTTTTGACGTACGAGTCACCCTATATTACTTTCCTTTTATTGTTTTTTCGGTATATAATAAACGCAATATTCTTTGTTGTACGTCTTCTTCAATTTCCGTTGCGAGGCCCAACCTTGACCTTTGCCACGATTGATTGCTTTAGCTAAAATAATTGGGCTTATAACTCTATACACTTAACATATAACATAGGATATTTCCTAAGGTTATACGTGATGTAATACTTAGTTATCTTTTTTCAAGAGTCAAGTCGCGTCTTACTTGGAGTATAAAACTTGGCATAATCAAACTTTACAAGCGCTCTTTCTATATATTAATGAGCAAAAAATTGTCTCTTTGCTTATTACGAGTTGCTAGAGATTTAGAGTGTCCTTTTACGTGTATGTGGATAATGATCCATATTTTATATAACAATGTAAATTTTCAGTTTATAGGTCAAATGGAATGCAGGTGAGAGCCGTTAAAATGTTATGAGTGTCTATAAGTTTGCTAGGATATTGCATTGTCATAACATGAAGTTTCATAAGATAAATTTCTTTTTGAATATAAAAAGAGGATGCGATGCCGGACAATCCAGTTAGCATTAGTTTTCCATCCGCTACTCCCTGCCTGTTCCATTAATATTCTATAAATACCTAAAGTCTTTAAATTAATGGTTTTAGCGGTTATAATTAATACTTTTGGAATTTTGGTTGCTTTTGCTGACGGCTATTTACAATCTGGATATAAAAATGTTGCATTTGCAAGAAAAGAAATATGGAGAATAAAAATATTTCACGCTTAAATACCTACTGGAAACGAAGGAGTCGCATATTGGTCAATGTCTATACATTGAAATTATTAAGGCTTGATTTTCCTGAAGCAAATCATTACGATACCATACTAGTTTTATAAAAATATTATGTGTTGTATTATTTGTATTTTAATTTTTGTTATAATATTGATACAATTTGAATGTACGAATATATCAAAAGTTGGCCTGTATTTAATTCCGATTAAGTCTAATTTCGATCATTCCTTATCAATATAATTATGAACTCTTGAAGCTTATGAAAAATAGCCTTAAGTCTGTATTAATTAATAAATGTTACTACAGTGTCACAGTATTTTAATGATGACTTAATTTAGAATCAAACTTTTTTAGAAAAATTGATTAATTTTTAATTTTTGATTATGAATGTAAATTAATGACATTGTAGGTAATATATAGATTTGGATAATTAATAACACTATTACTAAGTATTAATGTGATTTTACTGTATTATTATAGTTTATAAGACAATAATTAATATGATATTTGCATGCTATTTACTACGTGTGTATGTGATGATATTGTAAGAAATACTTTAACAACCTTTGTAATCACTTTTCTGGCAAATAACTTACTTACTTAACTCTTAATAACCTCGTAGGTACATGCAGAGACTGTTAATGTGGATGAACTGTCAAGCATTGTACCACACAGGATGAAACAAACCCTAAACCCAATCAACCTACTGAAATCTAGGAAAAGAACATTACACAAATAATATTATACAATTTTCCCTCAGCTATATTAACCCTACGTTCGTATTTTTTTCACCACGTTATTGTTAAAACATTGTCTTTATAATATTTTTACTTAATCAAGTTTCTCTAAGACGGGTCTTATAAATTAACGTCACGCCGTCAGATGGCGACTCCGACAATTCTCGAATTTTACCGATGCCGTCGACATCCTAGGTAATATATTGGCAACCCGATACCCCGTAGTTTTTTTTTTCCGGGATTTAATCCGGGATTTATGTCACGCGGCAAGACAATATTTCTTTCACCCTGATTGCATACTTTTGTAGGCAAAAACTATTGCTATTTCGAGTGTTACATGGATATATGTGATCGTGCTTTTCACTTATGATGTATCCACTTTAATTGGTACAAGAATGTGCATTTAGTTGGAGAGTTAGTAGCCATTTACAACAGAACAGAAAATCCACCACCAACCAAATTGAAATAATGAAAGTTTATATTTAAATTAAAACATCACAACTTAATTTAATATCATTGTAATAACATGTGTAATATGCGTTTATTATATAATAGGCGAGAATTATTTGCACTTATTTAGTAAATATTCGCCATACGAGAATAGTGTCATAAATTTCATAAAACTAATTACTTATTCGTAAGTGAAACCGAATAAACTTACGTAAGTAAATCTTCGCTTTTGAATAATAAATTCTGTGAAACAAAAATACTGGAGATTATTCCGAGGCTTCCTCGCTGCTGTTCTTTTAGTTCGAGTACGTCAGTAACGGAGGCTTTCCGGGAACTAATCAGCTTATCGGAGAAGGTGAGTCGAGGCGTCTAACAAGTTTCTCCACATAAAGTGTTATGAAGAGTTATCAGTCTCAATATCACTTGAGATACTTTGCAAAGTCGCGATATTTTCTGTAATATCATCTATTGTTACAATAGCGATATGTTTTGGAGATTACTTCTTGAGAAAATTAAGTCCCGGTACGAAAAAATACGAGAAAATCGTTTGACACATTGACGCTCATCATAATGCTATTTTAATAACGCCGCTTACGTCAGAGTCCTGTTTGTTCTTAATAAGGTTCAGAAGGACTCCAGTTACGTGTCGCAGCTGACACATGGAAATTTTTATTATAACACCAATGGCTGCTTCAACTCGGAAAGGGATCGTAACCGTATCAACTCGAGCCGGAAACGTCTAACATCTTAATAATTCTAATCGTGACTTTCCACATCTTAAAAGATTAGGTCGCCATCTAAAAATAATGAATTACATAAACCATCTTTGACCTCCGGGTAAAAGTCGTCCTTCATTGCCGCGATCGGCATCTCACCCTTTTCTTTCAGATTTAGGTCAAGACAAGATAAATTTGTTTAGCGTATCCGGTAGTAAAATGTATAATACAAAGTGTGTCAGAGGATTTGTTGGAAAATGATTTTATCATGGAGCCTAAAAATTTTCTCTTTGAACTTATAAGACTTATACAAGTACTAGCTGTGCCCCACGGCTTCACCCGCGTTTATTTACTAAGAAATTCATATAAACTTCAATACCCTATTTCACCCCCTTAGTTTGTTGAATTTATAAAAACCCTTTCTTATCGGATGTCTACGTCATGACATCTACCTGCATGCTAAATTTCAGCCCGATCTGTCCACGGTTTGGCCTGTGCGTTGATAGATCACTATGTCAGTCACCTTCGAGTTTTATATATTATATAGATTTGTCTTCTCTTTACACAGTTTTAATCAGATTGATTGTTTTTATGCACATTTTGAACTTTGGTAATCACAATTGACAATTAGATATTTACAAGTTTATCTAGGTATACTTGAGTTACTGTTTTAAGGACATATCATTGCTTGTTTACGTTAATAATTATCCACCCATATGACGAGATTAGTACGAGTAGCTCGCATCTTGCCGTTGTTTTTTGATTTTTTATATTTTCCAGAACAGCACGGCAAATAAGGCGGTAGGTACACATCATATAATGGTTACAAGACTGCGTGTGCAAAAATGAACATCCTCTATAATTTACAAAAACTTTTTGTGACAATGATAAGATTACAATTTTTTTTTTATGATATTGGGGGCAAACAAGCAGTTGGAGCTGTTTTCATGACTACCGACGCCCATGGACATCCGCATAAAGACTATACCGATGCTCCTCCTCTCCTTCTCTTTCTTCCTCCTCCCACCTCCACGGGCCACCGGCTACTTACACACCGCTCGAATCGCGACAGCACAGCTGTCACTTTACGCCAGTCTTGTGTAAGAGAGAGGTACCTCCCCGGTCGTGCCATCCCGATTCGGTTGCATTGCATTCGGGTGCAACTACTCGATAAATTCCTGTAGAATCTGTTATGATCAGACCGACTTGTGGTATTTTTTGCTTATAAAATGGCGGGAAAATGCATTGTTTTAGTAAGAGGTAGGTCACAAGTAAGTTGCCACAGCCGAATTTGGCCGGCACGACCGGGGAGTTAGGTACTTCCCGCTTATACGATACCGGCGTAAAGTGGCAGCTGTGCTGCGTTTCGTTTGGTGTGAGCATCGTTTTTGAAGGACAGGCAGAGGCTTATTTTTAAAAACACACACTTGTGCACTATTTATACAGGGTTAATTTTTGGTCACCGGTCAAAGTTTAAGATTTGGTTCAGAATCGATAATAGGTACATTCGATATATGAAATAAAAAATAATATTGTCCTACGCTAAAAATTACTAATTCGGTGCGCGCTGTTCGGCCCGAGTACAATGAACTCTTTATACAAGGTTGATAAAAGAGAGAGGCATTAAATGAAACCACATATTTAGTGTATCATTTCCAGGCTACACAACAAAAAATCGGATCAATCGTAGCAATAGACTGTCGACTATGGGCGGCCGGGGTCATTCACCCCGTGCGAGGTTGTACGCGCCGGTACAAAGTATGATTTCAATTTTTCGCTATTTAACTTGTTTGAAAAAAGTATTTTCGTATACTTGATATAAAC
Source organism: Calycopis cecrops (assembly GCA_001625245.1). Classification (NCBI taxonomy): domain Eukaryota; kingdom Metazoa; phylum Arthropoda; class Insecta; order Lepidoptera; family Lycaenidae; genus Calycopis; species Calycopis cecrops. The sequence goes on along the minus strand of LUGF01051105.1, from coordinate 355,479 downwards.
TTTTTTTTAATAGTTTCGGATTAATTGTAGGCATTTATAGTAGGTATATGTGGTTTAATTTGATGCCTCTCGCTTTTATCAACTTTGTATGTCCTTGAAAAGTTGCCGGCTTTAGCGTCCATTAGCTATTTGAGCCTTGAGGTCGATACACTTCGTGTGCGAATAACGATCAATGTATTTCAAATAATTTTTTTATTTAACAAAATATTACAATTAGACAATAAAATTTAAAACACATCCTTGGATTGAGGATTAAAACCTATTACTTAATTGAAATTTTTCCGGTGACCCAAATTTAACCCTATACTTATATCATGCGATAATATGTCTGCCTTTCATTTTTAGGGTTCCGTATCTCAAAGAGAAAACACGGAACCCTTATAGGATCGCTTTGTTGTCCGTCTGTACGTCTGTCAAGACCTTTTTCTCTAA